>JAJHUR010081572.1:0-10564 GCA_027495735.1 Lutjanus campechanus | reverse complement strand
CGTTTGATACCCGTCATGTGAATTGAAGTATTTAATTGTGTAAAATGCCACCACCCTTTTCCCCATGCAATGATCTTTACATAAATCCATTTTGAAAGTGTTCGAATAATGGAAATGTTTATTAAATAACACAAAAGATGTACAAAAGATGCCACAGGTGTGCAGTATAGCCATAATTTGGTGGTGGACCAATCACATGTCGCATTAAATCAAAGAACACTTCTAGTGATTGGCTGCGAGTAAAACAATACAAAAATGATTCTTGGTACCAGGTTATTTTGGATGATGCCTCGTCACATCTCTCACTGTACTGTAAACTGTTCCCTGCCAACTCAGCCCACAACACAATTCCAAAAGCTAATGTTTGACAGTTCAGTGTTTAAAGTGGCATTAATTGATTTTCTTTTTTGTCCAAACGGAACAAGTAGTGGACAAACATGGAGACACAAAATATAAAGTGATAAATGTTCCACTATGTTCACCAGCTGGACATGAATTTTGTCTCTCTGCTCTTTGGTGGTGAGCAGGTAGAGAACAGTTGGCTTATACCAGAGCCTTTTCACTGAAAACAGCTGCCTGCTGCATCTTGACAGGGTGCTGATGGAAGCAGAATTTGAGGGCCTTAAAACCAAGACAAAGCCATGAAAGAAGCTAATGTATGGCCCTAGAGTTCAAAAATGAATACTCCAGTCCAAATAGTGGGTTAGAGCAATAGGCCATGTACTAAAGAGACCGAAGCTCTATTTAATATATGATCTATGGTTGAAGCAAGTTATTTCCCTTCTTTGTTCCTCTCTAGACTCAAAACTCAAGCTGGTTGCCTGCAGGCTGCAGGGACGCGGAGCTTACACGAGCACAAGACGAGTGCAGCATTATACTTTGACAATAACAAGCCACAACAAGTCCTATACTGTCAGTTGATCAGCTGTTTATAACTGTCAATTGCTGTCGATGTAAAGTTCAGCCTGTTATCCTGAAAATAAAATTCCACTGCTCTGAAAATACACACCCTGGAGTTTGAGTTCAGTGACTGCCTGTCTTACTGTCTGCTTAACTGTTATAAACATCTTCTCCCCCTGAAAGATTATTGATGATTTCTTATGAGTCATAAACAGTCACTTTACTCATTCGGTGAACATTCTGCATTAATTTGAACACTATGTGAAGTGAATAAATGTGAAACAGGCAAAGAAAAATGGATGTTCCATAACAGAATAGAAATTTCAAAGGAGGACTGACTGGGGCCTTGTTGTCACAGTATTTCATCTCAGCATGTTTCCTTAATCTCTGATGACATATGTTCATTTTATGATTTAGTACAGTAAATATAGTACAGATTTCTCCTTTGACAATGGATCAAATTTAACCAAAACTTAAATACAGTTTCAGTGTGTCTTTTGTCATATTTTTGTACATGACATATCGTGCTATCATATACTGTTATACCCCTTGACACCAAAAATGTTTGTTAATGGCTTAGCAACACTAGTACTTATTTGAAAGCCTGTGCAAGTTTACAAAATTGTATCTTTAGATGCTTTATGCTGCACGAATTAGACACACATTAGACATAACAGAGCTATTTCTCACAGGCCAGCTGCTGGACTTGGATCAATTTATAGCAGCCAGGATGTTATGGATTTTAGACTCATGCTCTTATTGTGAAGGGCTGGAGATATCTTGAGGTCTTACAGGGTTATGAGCTTTAAGAGGGGAACTTACTGTACAAGTCTGTCTCATCCAGGATCTCTGATTTGATGATTTCTTCAATGACATCCTCCAGGGTGACAATACCCAGAACCTCGTAGAAAGGGTCTCCCTCACCCTCATTGTTCACCCTCTGAACTATGGCCAGGTGGGATTTTCCTAGATAAACATACAGATACACAAAGACAGGTTATAAAGTTAGAGTCATATAATGATAAAGAGAGGCAAATACAGGTCAGGCAGTAATGGGGAAACAAACGGGCAGGGACACACATGTCTATTTCCATTTTGATCCATTTTATTGTGTATAAATATAACGTGTAACCCTTTGGTATTTTCTACTGTGAAACAGGAACAATGAATCACTCATGTCAGGTAGTGTTGTGGCAGTCATAACACTGAGGCTGTAGTCTGTTTTCCAGCAGTCTGACACAAAGTGATCTTAAGGAGTAACTCTGTTCTCTGTTTCAGGTAAATGTCCAAGGATGCAGGATGGTAGTTTAATAGTGCCAGCAGATACTCAGAGAGCCAGAGGGGACAGACAGTCAAACAAGCCTAAATTTCATCATATGAGTCCCTTTAACCCTCCCTCCCTCCACATCTGTGTTCCCAGGACCCTCCTGTGAGCTGTACCATCTGAAAAAAAACCCAGAAAGAAACAAACTGCCGTGTATGCAGAGAATACTGTCAAGCAAAACGCTAAACAAATTCTTTGCCTTTTCTCAGCTTGTGATCATTTAAAAGGAATTTTCCAGAGGCCCAGGCTAATATTAGCCCCTGCAAAATGAAGTTTCCATTCCGCCCCGGCGATATTCTCACCGAGCGAAGGAACAGACCGGGCGAAGCCTCCGCTGTGTGATCAGATTGTCTCGAAATGGGCCGTTTGCATGCAGATACACCTGGGTGTAAATAATGGAGGACGTCAGTGTGCTTGTGTGTGCATGCACATGTGTCTGAGTGCACGAGCGTATGGGTGCGCGAGAGCATGTGTGTGTGTTTATTTCTGGACAACAGCGGTACATCACTGAGTCAGTGCTTAGATGCTGTTTCAGCTAATGTTGGCTGCTGTGGTGCAGGCGAGCACCAGAGTGAAGGGACTGATCACTGAGAGTGTTTTATTGCACTGCAGCTCACTGCCTCCTCACAGCGCTATGACAGCACGCTGATGTGCAGGGTGCAGAGCCAGAGAGTCTGAATGTGAGAATGTTGTGAGCATTAGATGCAGAACTGATGCTTTCAAGAAATATACTCAGGTTACAGCTAATAGGCTGGCAGGGAGAGATATTAATAATGTAAACACCAGAAATCCACCATCACAGAGAATCTGCAAATAGCAGGTAACATTCTTACTGTTATTTCCTTCTTTTCCAAGAGCAGCAGAGTCTTCATATTTCTATTAAGATGTCAATGACATCTTGAGCATGTGTCTTTATCACTGAGGGTTGGGTTTAACTAGGACAAACACAAATGGAGCCTCAGTGGGTTACGACAATCAGGCCTCAAAAGTCCTTGAGCAAGCAATTACTCTAAACTGCCCAGAGAGGGAAAGGCAAATGGAGTGGCCAGCACAGCACAGCACAGTGGAACAGATCAATGCTCACTTCCTTCTCTTTAATGGCATCCACTCCACTCGTGTCAGGTTTATAAACAAAGCTTACAAATTTAGGTTTCCAGGAAAAGAATGCCGATCCCGATGCCACATTGACATAGAAAGTGTGAACTGAAATGAACTGAACATGAAAATTAAGAAAATGTGCCAGTGAAATTAGTTAATTTAATTTAAAAATTCAGGGATAGAGGCTAATAGTTTTAAGCACTGGCACCATGGGCCACCATGCCCCTAAACTTGGTTGCCAAAGTGCATTTTTGGTGGCCCAAATATAAAACAATACAGAAAAGCCAATTTAATGCAGCTTAACGCATCCTTCATCAGCTGTGACACTTGTGCAGCCAGTAGTAAGCCCTGTTTGCTATTTTCGTAGAATGCTGAACTGAAAAAGGTGCAAAGAATCAGGGTGTTTGTGGAACTGTAACATGTAGGTGAATTCTCACAGTATGAGGATAAAACTGGGTGGTGACAGGGGACCACCTACATGGAATATTTGGTGCCACAGAGTAACGTTTTGTGGCCACAGGCCATGGTTTATGTTGAACCCTGTAAAATGATTTGCTTTCATCACAAATTAACTTATTTCAAGACTTTTTTGTACATAGTATCATCAGCCTCTTGTATTTGTTGCGCGTCATTTGAAGGAATAGTTTGACATTTTGGAAAACACACTAATTCTCTTTCTTGCTTAGTTAGATTATAGGATCCATACCACTTTCATGTCTGTATGTATAGAATATGTCAGCAGCCAACAAGCTTAGCTTAGCATAAAGACTCATTACGGGTGAGACAGTTAGCCTGGCTCTGCCCAAACATAACAATCATGACAATATGCACCTAACAGCTTCTCAATAATTCGCATTTTATATCTTTTTTGTTTATTTTGTAAAAGAAACAAAGCATAGAAGAACACATTGTGGTTTTAAGACCCCAGGGGCTTAATAAACAAACAAGATATAACATGCTAATGGACCTTTTTAACAGCAGACATCTAGACATAAAATATTAGTGTAAATACAGATGTTACCACTGATACTAATTAAGGTTCTGTTACATTCAGGACAAACAGAGTCAGGATGCTGCTGTTGTGCATGTTGGCTCACTGGAAAGACTCTGCTGCACTAAATGAAACAGAACCTGAATTACTACCGTTGTTGATTATCCCAAAGGTCAAGAATGAACTTGAACGCACAAGAATCTACTGCAGTTTTAAACAATACCTAAGCTAGCTGTAAGTCACAGAGTCTAACTGTCAGTTGGAGACCCCTCAGTCCACTGAGATTCTTAGTAACTTTAAGAGCTGTCTGGAGGCTGGAGTGGTGAATTTTCAAGTCACAGCGACTTTATATGATATAGTCTCAGGCTTTTGTTCAATATGTTATGTCAGAAAAAAGTGTTGCACATTACTGAAGTTAACACACATAAGCCTGGAGGGCTTACATGACTACTATTACATGAATGTTTTAGTCACTCTAAATGTCCCACCGAACCCTTTTCAAAAAATCTGGCAGTTCAATAAAGTGCTACTTGATAGTCTAGATGGAAAAAAGGAAGCAACTGTCAAATTTTCATATTGAACAGCCAAATACGATTTGAATGACAAAAATCTGAGGCAGTTACGACCCTAACCTGAGGCCCAATGAACATTTCATATCGAAAGGAAGACAGCTAGTGAAATTCAAGAGATATTTTCCGTATGAATATAAACTAATATACTCTTTCAGCCCCCTACAGAGTGGACGGCAGTGTGGTCACCACACTGGAATTTCTCATTTTGATACAATACTTTGAAAAATATCGATATTCCATAATATTTTCAATACAATGGGGGAAAACTGACTCTGAGCGCATAAAATCTTAGATTACATAGAAAGATAAATATAACAAGGCTACAACATGACAATTGATATTAAGGCATATTAAATGAGAGGAGCGATGAGAAGAAGACAGCACCGCAAGGTAGTGAGAGGAGACGGGACTATATGGACACTGCAGTGGTGTGTGTCAACTCGCTGTCAAAGAGAAGAGAGGAATAAAGTGAAGCTGGTACCTGAGTATCAATACTATGAAAAATGAGTACTGAATGCATTTTAAATATTCAATATTTATCAATATATTTATCTTTTTGACAACACTAATGGACAAACTAACAGGAACCTTTACTGTACAAGATGATGTAGTCCAGCGTAACCACACACCACAACCTCAACAATTAAAAGTTCAACACCTCTCCGACACAGTATAAATAAAAAGTGGACATGGTAATAATTCATTCAAGAATATTTTAGAGGGATGCAGTAAAACTGCCAAATATTTCACCCCTCATGTATGGGAATGACAGGCTCGGCTTTATCAGAAGAAACGTGACAACCAATGGGAATGTGTGTCAACATAACCTCACCTTTCTGACACAAACCGAGGCCCAACCTCTGACCTTTATGTGAGCCAACTGATAAGAGGTGGAGGACATCGCTGAGATCAACACACAATCAGGTCTGCTCTTCGTGCAGCCATGTGCTCGCACACGCTAAACTCACAAACGTAACAGGGCAACTCACTTGTTTGACAAGTCAAACTAATCCCATCAGGATGTTTGTCCACATCAAAAACACTTTCCATCACCTCCATCCACAGAGGAGTTTACTCGGGGTTAACCATTAGAGATGACCCGTTGTAAGAGCTTTAACAGAGGCCGCTTAGGTCATGAGTTAAAAAGAGAAAAGAATGACTAAAAGGGAAAAAAAAACTGAATAGGAAGCTGTTCAGTAGAAATGAGAGAGAAAAACATGTTTATACAACTTTAACAGTGCTTATTCCAGAGTTGGTCCCATGGGACACAATGTAAGGAGAAAGAAATTTCATCAATTCCATGGAATAGACAGAAAAGGGAAAATCAAACACCCACTCTTCCCTTTGTACTGTTTTAGATCTTTTCAGTGGAAATCAGGCTATAATTAGTGGCCAAAAAGTCAAAATTGTTTTGTAAAAACTGTCTGGTATTTTTAATGGTATTTCAGAGTTTGTTTTTTCTGGAAGATTATTTAAAAATGTTGATGACAGTGATGAAATGCTTTCTTCTTTTCTCTTCTATGATGCAGCAGAGCATGGAGGGAGAATACAACCGCTCACCAGAGTGGACTGCAGTGTTTCTGGGGGGCCTCAATGTACAAAACTACAACTTTATGGCTATATTCACTGATTTAGGTGAAACTGGATCATGTTTTATGGACAAAATATTTGCTGTTCTTCTCTCTGAAGTCCTCCAGCTGCTCAGCTCAGCTCAGCTCTCGGTGATTTAATTACAGAGCTTGCACAGATGGCTTTACCTTACTCAGCTAGCTAGCTAATCACAGCTGTTAGCTGTTGCTAGCAGGCAACAGAACTGGGCTCAGCAGCCTCTCAGGGAACACAACCAGTCACCAAGATGAACACAGTCTGTCGAAACCGACGGGTAATACAGCACCAAGGTTGTTTACAGTTTCCTGATGGAAAGATAGCTTTATTTGTTGCTATAGTAACTTAGCTAACCACTAATTGCTGTTCTCTCCATGAGAAGCAACTGTCTGTTAAAGTATCTGCTGAAAAAAATCCATATTGCGCATCCCTTTTTCTTCGAGAACTAAATATTTCAACAACTATTAGATGGATTAAATTTTGTCATTAAATTTTGTAGACATTCATGGTGCCTGACTTTTATTCTAATTTGATCATATATTGTGTATCCTATAAAATATATTCACATGACCCTCATTCATGACTATACAGTAACATGAGTCTTAATTACAACAAAGAGGTTCATTCATGTTTCCCATGGGTCGGATTGTAATAAATTTGATGATCGATTGAGGCTGGTGCAACTGGAGTTTTCCTCTCGTGTCTCCATGAGGTTGACATTTTTTGTTCAGAGTGAAATGTCTCATCAGCTACTGGATGGCTTTAAATGAAACTTCATACACACATTCATCCTCACCCTTCTCAGATTGAATTGTAATCACTTTAGTAATCCCCATCTAGTGCCATCATCAGGCCAAATTTTAGCCAAAAACCTGCAAAACCAATAACATCAGCCTTTGCTGTACTTTGTATTCAGTTTTAGCAAGCTAACATGCTAAACTAAGAGGGTGACCGGGGTAAATAATACCTGCTCAGTGCTGGAGAAAGGTCTGGCTCCGCACATCATCATTCTGCTACAGGGAAAAATGCCCTGGCATGTTTGTATTTCTCCAAACCAATCACCATCGTCTTGGGCAGTGCTAATCCCAGGATGCAGTGAGTGGCAGGGTGCACCTGCCAGATAGTGCCAGCAGGAAATGTGTCTTGGTGGAACAGTTGCATGTCAGCAGGTGAGCACTGGCATTACAATGACTGCATCACTGCAACTGAAAAGGTGATATCTGGTAGCTTGTTTACATTTACTATTAGCATCCCAGGTGCTAATTTGCTATTTTCAGCATCTTGGAGGTTTTGTTGTTTCCTGGCGACTTTGAAAATGCAGATGGCAGATACCACAATGCTGACTGAAACAACTTGTCCATTGGCAAGCTTATACAACAGTCTCACTGAAATGCTAGAAGAGCTGTAGACTCACGTCTCATGACAAGAGTCTACAGCCATGATAGCACCTCTGATGCATCCCCGTGGGACGATGAATGTCTGTACAAAATTGCATGGCAACCTAAAACAGCTGAACAGAGATGAGCTGACATTGCTATCCCTACAGTCATGCTGCTAGCATGGTTAAATACATGCAGACAGACAGATACATCAACAACTTCCATTTTCTAATTTATTCTTCCTCCTCAAAATTCATTTGAGGATTTTGGGCTTATGTATAATCTAATATTTGCCAGGGGCAGCTGAGCAATGTAACTGTCGACTAGTGACTGGAGTATAGGAATATTGGTCATATTGAGAAGGACATTAGAATTGATATTCATATAGTGAATTGTTGAGTTTTTCTCCAACTGACAAACTTTTCAGGGTCATGGATGGATAAACAGCTTTGCATTATTGCTCTGAAGGCATTACATTTATTTGCTGACACTTTCGCCTGAAGTAACTTACAAAAAGTGCACTGAAACTCCAAAATTCAAACTCTGAAAAGTCAGCTTGATCATCTGACCATAGCTGTTTTTCTAAAATGATAGTAGTGTCAGGAGGAACTGTTTTATACCACTGAATCCATGAAAACTCCTCTTCTTCTGTTGTTACTGTCTACAGTCTATCTACAGCCTATTTCAGTCTCTCTCAAGGTCACACACACACACACACACACACACTGGTCTTTCGCACAGTAGCTCCACTCTGCATCGTTTTGTCTCACTGTCCCACAAGATGAGTGCATACTTTCTAGTTTCCCACAAAGACAAAATACCACACAAGCGACAGAAAAAATGCAGCTTCTGTCTTCCATAAATATATTACGAGACAATGACAGCCTGTTTATTCATAGCTCCTTAGCTGCTGTTATGGCGGTGGGTTTCGTGAGGGGGGGACTGGAGGTAGAGCGGGGAGGCTGACCCTCTGGACCCTCTGGAGCCTGGAACTTGGAAGCAGGCCACAGGGAGAGCGTGTCCTTGCGAAGACCAGTCGTCTGGGGTCCTATAAGCCACCACCACTGCTGCCTGACATCTGGGGCCGTCTAGCTGGGCCGAGGCTGAATGCATGCTGGGTAGTCCAGCACACAGGCACACTGCACACATCAGGGTCGGGGGTCAATTCACTTTCAATTTCATCCATTAAGGAAGCATGTTTTCGCGGATCAAAAAAATAAAATGCTTTAGTCATTACGAGGCTCGAGTCTGTGATTCCTAAATACGTCTGGGAAGGAAGGCTGTGTCATTACCTGTAAATGGCAGTTCAAGTTTACATTTGTAATTGGGTGAAGTTAAGTCACACACACATACACACAGGATTATTTGGTTTCCCTTAACAACAAAGCAGCAGATGACTAAGGTACCAGGAAGTGCTTAATCTCAGTGAGGAGAGAGTCAGGGACCACAACATATTTGTTCAGTTTTGTACATTAAAACACGGGCTGTGACAGGATGAAGACGATCTACTCCACAGGACCACAGCCTCATTAATTTGTATATTTTTTCCATGCTTAGATGCTTTATTTTATTGTCTTTTTTTTAATTCGGTTTTTATTCATTAAAACTGCATGTAAAAACCGAATGTCTCTGCATGTTTCTTTCAAGTTTGTACAGGGTCCAAAATTAGCATCGGCCACCAGCCAAATGCTGGTAAAATATGCAAGTGGCTGGTTGATTTGCTTCACTCAGCAGCCAAAAAATGGTAATTTATTGAGTGGCTGAAATCTAGGTCTGAGTGATATGGCCTATAAATTATATTTTTAGGTTATTCAGTGTTTTATGATATAGTCTATATTTTGAGAAACACATTTTTTAGGGCTGGGAAATATGGACAAAATCAAATATTGCAACATTTCTGATCAAATTCCACAATGTCAATATTGTGACAATATTGTAGGGATTACAATTGGTGCTTTCACAAAATGTTAACACAACTTTTGGGTAGTATTCATCAGTACTGTGGATATAATGACTAAGTGGGTAAAGGCAAATAACAGAACAGCTAGAACAGTCTGTTAAGTTAATAAAATGACATCACTTTACTGTAACACAGCCTTTAAAACCAGGATAAGACGATGCTTATGCCAGGTCACAACATCCAAAATCTAAATCAATATCTAGACTAATATCACAATATCAACATATGATTGATATTTTGTCCAGCTCTTATTTGAACATTCACTTGCCACTTGGCCAGTGGACAAAAAAGTTAATTTTGAACCCTGCTAACATGCTCTCTGTAACGATGCTAACATGCTGACGTTAAGCAGGTATAATGTTTACCATGTTCATCATATTAGTTTTAAGTTAATTAATATGCTAACACTAATTAGCACAAAACAAAACAGCTGAGATTGAGGGAAATATTATTAGTTATTCAAGTATTTAGTTGTAAAGTACTGGATAGGGTAGGGTGTTGTTTGGATTTTAACCTCCTGTTTCTGCATTCTCCACAGCAGAGTTGTGTGAAACGATAATTACCACAGATTTGTTGCCAGAGGAAACACTAAGCTAAGTTAACTTTAGCTAGTTAACCAAAACAACGGTGGTCTCTTTTTTAGTTTCTTGAATATTTTGGCATTTTTTTAGGCTAGAGAGACAACGATAGAGCATACTGTAGCAATCACACAATTTGTGCTATTCACTTGCCAGT
>JAJHUR010081571.1:43205-118520 GCA_027495735.1 Lutjanus campechanus | reverse complement strand
GTCCATCGGCCGGTGGTGAGTTAGGTCCAAAGTCATGAAAAAAGGAAAGGAAAGCCAAGAAGGGCCAGATGGTTAAATTAAAATATGCAAAAAAGAAAGAAAGGAGTGTCATTCACCATATTTACACAGAGGCCATTTTCCACTGACGTCGCACTCACTCAAATTTCTGCTGTTCTACTGTGTTCCAGGTTGCAAGTTATATTATCATTATCATTTCACAACTTTCTGATTTATCAGATACTGAAGAGACAATAGATAGTGAAAAATTGACAACCCACTAGTTACCACGAGACAACAGGAAACATTAACCTATTTAACCATGGCCGAGCTAACATAACTGTTTGATAGTGTTACTGGGAGGTAAAATGCACTGGATGTAATCAAGCTTGCAATGTAACTGGCCCTTCCTAAGTCCCGCCCCTTTTTGCTCTGCACTCTAACAACAGTTGAGCAAGCCTGGTATCTAACCTCAGTCAATGTAAATATAATAATGTAACACAGCTAGTTAGCAAGTGTTTTGCTAACATAAGCTAACTTAAGATGTGATATAGGCTGTTGCTTTTACAGGTTCCCCAGCAATATCTTTTAGCCCGCTCCAAAAGTTAAAGGAAGGTAAAAGGAGTTAACCGAGGTTTAAAAAGGAGCAGGACTTAGTAAAGATCAGCTGTCAAGTATGTAAGCTAATACTCATACTTTTGCATTGGATGTAACTTGTATTGACACTGTACAGAAATATGTGTTTCAGTGAGCATAATGTCAGTCAGACAGTTAACGTTAGCCATTGCAAGCTTGGTTAAATGCAGCTTAAATGCAAGTTAAATGCAACTTGCAACCTGGAACACAGCTGAATGACATTGAGCTTCCCACCCTGAGTGAGGAAAATGGCTGCTGTGTGAATATGGTGAATGTAGTCAGACAATTTTAGCATTTAGATTTAGTCACTTTGCATACAAGCCTTTTGTGAGCGTGGCATGGCTGAATAGAGAAAGAGCATTGTATTGTGTGAGGAGGACAAGTGCAGACTATACATGCTGGAGAAATGCTGTCATCTGACCCAGAAACACACTGTGTGTCCTGCCGCCTCCCACAGCCAGGCTGTGTCAACACCACAGAGATGGACATCCGCAAGTGCCGAAGAGAGAGGAACCCACACAGGGTAAAAAAGGTGAGGACAGGACACAAAGCTGCTGTGATACATGACAGTTTATCTTCCCAAACCTTTATATTATTATATCAGCGCTGGTTTTAAGTAATCCCACAACCATCCCACACAGGGCCATCACCAGAATTTTAGAAATACTGAGGTCATCAATATAAACGCCCCCTTACCACCTCACCACCCCTGAAGAATGTTTTCAGCCGCCACTGAAAACTTTCATTTTAATTCAAAACCTTTATTCATTTAACTGCTCACTTACATTTTCTGTAAATTATATGTTCCTAAATTCTAAATTCTTTTTCATAGTGCCAGGATCTCATTCTGAGGGGTAGGAATATTAAATCAAATTATATTTTATTTATCTTTCTTTCTTTCTTTTTTTTTTTTATTTTTTACAAAATTTCCAAATTCAAACAAAAATTCCAATTAGTTGTAAATCACTTTTAAAAAATAAAAATATTTTTTTAAAATAGGATTTATTACAAAATGAAAAAAGTACTCTATATTTTGTCTGTACAAAACTATTTTTTTGAAAATCTGTTGATTTTTAAAATCTTTTTTATAAGATGTTCACCTTTAATTTATGTTTTTATTTTACATTGACAAAATAGATAGCATTGTGTATTATGTGGTCCTAAAACTATTTCTAAATATGTAATTTTAAAGTATATTTTAAATAACAAATTTTTGTTGGTTATTTATTCCAAAATGCTGAAAATCTAAATGTAAATATTTCGCAATAAATATTTTTTCTAAAACCTGTCGTTTTTAAAAAATATTTGAATAAGACAAAAAATATATGAAGTGAAAGGAATTTGTATATACATTTTTACATTTTTGTTTAGATTTTTGTTATAAAATATTTGTATATTATTCAAAATGAAACAAAATCTAAATTTATGTTTCTTTCTTAGTCATAAAAATGTTTCTAAATATGTAATTAATTTTTTATTTTACGTTGTTTTTTTTAATACTTTTACTTGATTACAATTTTTGATTAATATTAAGTGTTTATAAAATCTTTTACAAATACTTTATGTCTATATATGTTTTGTTTGTTATACAAAAATATACATGAATACAAATTTTTACACATTTCCGTATATTAGCGATAAAATCTAAAGATCTAAAGATATTTAGTGAAAAAAAAAAATCAAACTCACCTTGTGTAATTTGTCTGAAATTGTAAAATAAAAACTAACCTTTAGGTTCAAACCCCAAATTCGCAGACACAGTACTGAGGCCTTGGAATCATCAGTGGTTCCACAACTCTCACCTGATATTTATCAAACTGTAATATTTGTAATATTTCTCTGTCAAGGTTTATCTGAAGCCTGTTGCACCAAAACAAAACCTTTTTTCTTTTTTAAACAAAACATCTCTGCTTTCGTCTCCTCCAGTCAGTCTACGGGGTCCCAGACGACGGCCAGAGCCAACCGAGTCCCGTCCACATCAGCTCCCAGCCCACCAGGAAGCCCACCAAAGAGGACGTTCAGAAGGAGGTAAGTGACGATGGTGTGACAGTCGTCTCCATAGGTCATTACCACCCATCTGCCTCAGCCATCCATCACAGTGACAGGCAGGGACGCAGACTGATGAGCTGTTACCTTATTTAGCTTCCTCATTACTCTCTCTGGCTCTCCATCAGATTACTTTCTTGAACACCCAGCTGGACAGACACTGTATGAAGGTTTCCAAAGTGGCCGACAGTCTGATGACCTACACCGAGCAGTTCATGGAGTACGACCCCTTCGTGTCGCCCACAGAGCCCTCGAACCCCTGGATCAGTGACGACACTACCTTCTGGGACTTGGAGGCGAGGTGAGGCTGGAGGGACTCACTCACTCAGGGTGGAACGCTCAATTAAAGTGTTCCACTTGGACCCTTAGGAAGAGTTATACATATATGAAAAGTTTCCCCCAGAACCCCCTATGAGAGGTTCTAAAGAGAACCCTTCCCCAGATCTTCAGGAAGAACCCTTTTGGAACTGTTATTTCTAAGAGTGGAGACCATGAGGGAGAGTGACTTATACACAGTAACCCACTCTTTTCTATTACATCCCGTTTATTCTCTTCTTTTCTGATCTGTTTTTAGTCGTGACCCGAGTCAGCAGCGTGTGAAGAAATGGGGCTTCTCTCTGGAGGAGGCGCTCAAAGATCCGGCAGGTCGAGACCAGTTCCTGAAGTTCCTGGAGTCAGAGTTTAGCTCAGAGAACCTGCGGTGAGGCTGCCATTCTATCTCAGTATATTTAGTGATTTTTTTTAAATGCATAATAACAATAATTTAGACAATAACAAAGAGAGGAGAAAAAATAAATTAAAAAACTGACAACAACAAATAAATCGAGTCAAGCAGGCAGACAAAACAAAAGATTTTAAAACAAGGAATAAATAGTAAAAAAAAAGCAAGAATAAATAGTAATACAAATCAACAAGAATGCCTCTGTAAGATAAATTCAATGTTATCTATTATTTACAGTTTATTCATTCAGATATCCTCCAGGTATTAAGAAGAATGTAAAATGAATTTGATAAATAAGGTATCAGAGTGTTCAACCCTCATTTCCACACTTTTTATTCACTTATTTTACAAAGCACATTTATTATTGTTAAGCCTTGAGAGATGAGTAGTAACAGGCCTCCATTTGCCATGAAGACGTTCTGTTTTTAAACTAACATTAGAGGTTATTGATTCCATGTATTTCACCCTTGTCTCTCTCCATTGCTTTGATGTAGGTGGTTGCAGCCCTGCAGTTGTGAAACATTTTTTGCAATCATAAATTTCGATCTCTCACTAGAATATTTTTACATTAACAATGGATTACATGCTTACTTGTATGTGAGACGGGTTACCTGTAGTGGCAAATCCACAGAGGATAACTGACAGACTCTGCAGGTCCCGTCTGCTCTATGAAGCTTTTCAGCATCTTTAAGTTCATTGTTTCGGTTTTCTGGCTCACAACTGTACTCGCCTCCGGAAGCAGCTGTTCTCAGCAAAAAAAACTTGAACAATGCATTGTTCATTACCTGCCCAGCATCAAACTGCTGACAGACGAAGTTAGCAACCACCTGGTGAACATAGTGCAGCAATTAGCAGCTAAAGAGCCAGATATTTCCCTCAGGGGTTAGTGTAGAGCGAAATCAGAGCAATAAGGAGTGTGAATATTGGATTCATCAGGTGAGCACAGCTCCAAATGAATGCTGATGTTGCTCCATATCTGCTGAATGTGTAGATATGCAACTGTTTGCAATATAAACTTCATAGGTGAGAATATGTTGGTATTCTGTTTATAGCCCAAGTGGCAAACATGTAGTGCATTCTGCAGTGTGGCACGGTACAGCCTGATGATGCAGCTGCTGTGAAGACAAGAACTAAAATAGAAATAGAGTTGATGATCTAATTAGATTTTTGGGCATCTTTCTACATAAATACTACGATTTTTATGATACCTACTACAACTCCATAATACTTCTCTCACTCTTAAGTGTTTTATTCATACTTAACTTAAGTATTTCCATCCAGTAATATACATAATAATATAATGCTGAATCTCCAATTAGGACTTCTACCACTGCTGTTGACATATTAATTTTATGTGTGGTGTATTTTTTAACACTGTGGTACTGCTACTTTTACTCTATTAAGAGGATACTTCTAAGAGAATACTTCTTCCACACTGTTAAAGCTACTAGAATGAGTTTTTAACTGGTTATTAAACAGTCTCAGTTCAGTGCTGATGCCTCTATATGACCAACAAAAGTTAATGAGACCATCTGTGAGAAGGCTGACTGTGTCTGTATAGTTTCTCTGTTCTTAATGGCTGCCATCGGGTCCGATTCTCCTTGAAATCAGATGAAACGAGCCTGTGTTTACATTTTTCCAGGCAGAGTTACAGAACATTAGCCAGTTAAAAAAAAGAAGCGGGAGAAGATTTTTATATAGATAATTTTTTCATGCTTTTCTCCACAGGGTGCTCCAAAATCAACAACAAAATATTAAAGTTCTTTATAGCAGCTTCAAGCCAAAACAAGTATGTTTACATATTGTAAAAATATTCAGTACCACAATGAGACTACCTGTGTATGATTTATAAATGGTTTATAATTAGATTTTAACACTATATAATTAATAAGCTATTATAACACATTAAATAAAAGATTAATTAGGAATAAGTAGTAACTGGATCTTGCCAAATAGTGAGTCCACACTGATGTATGAAAACTGTGTTGACTTGTTTATTAACTGTTTATTAATGAAAGTGGTACACAATATTCAAATGAATTCATTAATCACATTAAATGGCATTATTAGCATATATAACATAGGCAGCTTTACTGTATCTTATATTTTGGGGAGGTTGTTGTTGATTAGATGTGATGCTGTTGTAGGTTCTGGTTAGCGGTCCAGGATCTGAAGCGGCGGCCGCTCCAGGATGTGGCCTCCAGGGCGCAGGAGATCTGGCAGGAGTTTCTGGCGGAGGGAGCGCCGAGCTCCATCAACCTGGACTCACACAGCTACGAGCGCACCAGCCAGAACCTCAAAGACCCAGGACGATACAGCTATGAGGACGCTCAGGTGGACTGTGCTGTTCTTTCCTCGTGGATGAATTCACATGGCTCTACATGTTCACGCACGCATGAACACCGCACTCACACAAGTCTGAATAAACACCAGGCACATACGGCGCCAACACACCTGCGCCTGCACACACAAATTTTTTCCACTTATGTTCAATTGAACACAGTACAAATACAAGATATTTAAGTTCAAACTGATAAATCTTATGGTTTTTTGTACATATACATTCATTCTGAATTTAATGCCTGCAACACATTTCAAAAAAGGTGGGACAGGAGCAACAAAAGGCTGTGAAAGTTGTGGAATGCTAAAAAAAAACTCACCTGTTTGGACAGTAAACAGGTTAATTGGTAACAGGTGACAGTGTTGTGATTGGGTATGAAAGGGGCATCCTCGAAAGGCTCAGTCGTTTATAAGCATGGATGGGGCGAGGACAAATAGTCCAACAGTTTTAAAAACAATGTTTCTCAACACTGCAGGAGAATCCAAAGAAATCTCTGCACACCGAAAACCAGCATTGAATGTCTGTGACCTTTGACCCCTCAGGTGGCACTGCATTAAGAACTGCTTTAAGAAAAATCCACATAATTGAATAAAGGGTGATGACACACAGTGGTGAACATGCCCCTGTCCCAGTTTTTTTGGAACGTGTTGCAGGCATCAAAGTTTTTAGTTTTTTTTTAAATCACTTTGAGCATGAAATATCTTCCCTTTGTACTGTATTCAATTGAATATATTTTGAAAAAGTATTTGCAAATCATTGCATTATGTTTTTATTTACATTTTACAGAGCCTCCCAACTCTTTTGGAATTGGGGTTGTAATTTAACAGTACTTTCGCTGGTATATAATTTCTCTTTTCTGAGTAAAAAGGTGCTTTCACTGAGCTCGGATGGGTTTACCTTCCACTACATCCCTGTTTACAACACACACAGAAACACTGAACCCTTCCACCCCACTCATGTTTCACAAGTGATTGAACGAGAGGGCAGGGAGGGCTAGAAAGAGGAAGAATGACGGAGTGTGTTTGCTCCAGGGCCTAATGAGGCGAGTAATGCCGTGAATAGGTTGTTCGCTCGGTTCACCATGGTTTCCTCTGCTTCAAAGTGGGTTGGTGATGTGTGACGTGGAACGCCTCTCACTGGCAGGACATTACTCAGCTCCGTCTCTCACAGGACTCTGCCGTTCATGTCAGCACGCTCGCTCCGTTTGCATCGGCCCCTCCGAATCGCACATGCATGCATTGCTTTACCATAATCAGACCTCTCTTTATTTTTATGTTTTCCTTTTCATTCCCGTCTCTCTCAGGCCAGCACACACTCATCAGCTTTTCTCTCTGTTGCAGGAGCACATATTCAAGCTAATGAAAAGTGACAGCTATGCACGCTTTTTGCGATCCAACATCTACCAAGACCTCCTGTTAGCCAGAAAGAAGGTGAGCTGCACTCGCTGACCCCTATGTCACCTCTTCTTTTGTCACTCTTACTGCATTTTTCATATTGGTTTGATTCTTTTTTTTATGATTTAAAATACATTCCAGGTTCATAACACTTGTATGTATGTAGTCAGTAGTTAGGTTAGTTAGAGCAATTTTGATGCTGATTTAAACACAAATACTGACTGAGCGTTTAAATAAATTCAAAATATGTAACATTGCCACATCGAAACATCCAGAGGCTCATTTATGCCCCTTTTATGTACAAAATTAGAGTCAAATGTTACTCTAAAGAAGAAGAGGACGAGTCAAAAGCAAACATGGTGATGCTAGAGGAGATTCTCCCTTTTGAGAAAGAGGCGAAAACAGAGAAAGTTGATGGTCTGTGTAGCTATTAAATACATTGCAACAACATGTAAAGTTCATTGTCGTGTCCTGTGGTTGTGTGTCACTTCAACTATTGGCTACACTGCCCCTATGACAACCGGTAGTACTGTTCTTTTTCATCCGTATCTGTAGGCTTTCAGAAAATGTGCAGAAATACAAATGAAATGGATGCAGAATACAGACAGAAGGCTCTGTCCGTATTCTTATGCATATACATTTAGCATAAATGAGCCTTTAAAAGGACGCAACCTACAGTGTGTTATTTTGCTGAGTTGTGTACTTACATCATCCCAAATGTTTCCAACCGATGCTTGAACCCAGAGAAATCTAACTGTGCGTCATTTGGCCTCTTGCCAATGGCGTCATGTCCCTTTAATCCTTTACTTCCTATAACTTCCAGGGAAAACAGGATATATTAGTGTGAGGAAGGAAGTTGGCAAGCGTAGCTAAACAGAACGTGAATAAAACTTAATACATTACCTCGTCTGTGAACAGAATTTCTGCCTGACTCATGTCAGATTGACTTTCATCGGCAATGGTCATTGTTTAACAATGAATACAGCAACACCCATGATCCCACACTCCTTCACAATATCATCCGACTACATCTTTTGGTGCTATGAGTGACCCGCTGCGGCAGAAATGACATAATGCGCATTTAAGTCCAAGCGGTTGTCCTGGTCATTGCGCCACTCCGAAAATTTGGCCCGTAGCATCAAAATTACCTGCTGCAACTTAGTGCACATCTGAGGTACTCATACTTTACTTGAGTATTTCCGTTATACTTCTTTTTTATACTTCACTCTGCTACATTCATTTTTTATTTATTTTAGTTACTTTGCAGATTCAGACAAAATATAATCAACAAATAAATCATGATGTATTATTATAGATTAAACTGTCTGGCAAGAAATATAATGTAATTGAAATGACCCCCACCTTTACCAGCTGCAACGTTAGTGATGCTTACACATTAATGCATCAATAATTAAAATCCAATAATAAGATAAATAATATGTATTCTGAAATGGGTCATTGCATACTTTTCCTTTTGGTTAATGTTGCTTTTGTTCTTCAAATTTTGAATGCAGGATTTTCACTTCTAACAGAGTATATAACACATAACACATTTCATACACAGGGGCAACTCACATAAACAAAGCAAACAGGAACATCAATATAATAAATACAATTAAAAGAAAGTACAAAGTACTTAAAATGGCAATAAAAGGGAATCATTGAAAGATAAATCATTTTAACATCGTATGTCAGTTTTTATCAGCTCTTAACCAGGTCTGGCCAACAGTAATTCAGTACTGTCACGAGCTGACCAACAGAGCCCCGGAAAGCTAAAACAACTGTGCCCAAGATGCAGGTGCAGGGAAACTGATAAATTATGTAAAATGTTGAGAGAAACACATGATGTTTTATGCCAAACAAAGACAAAGTGTTGTATAAGAAAATAAGAGAAAGTATATAAAGTGGTTGACAGATGCAGCTTAATGTTGTAGCTGTGCTGATTTTGTTAGTTGTATGTTATTTATTTCTAACTCCTGTAGGTCATAAGTGTAATTTTTTAACATTTATACAGCAAAACTAAGAGTCATTTAGCTGTTACTGTGTAATATGGAGCTTTCCACCAAATCACAGCTGCCTCTGTTCATGCTAGCCTTTCTGCCCTCTCCCGTTTGAACACCCGTTTGCTCCTTCTGCTGGCCTGTCACTGACCCCACTCCATTTCCTTAAAAACGCAACTCCCTCCCACATTGTCCCCGGCCCTCATTTTTGCAATGCTTGGCCCCTTTTTATCCTCACTAACTACATCACCCCCGTACCCGTCAACACCCGTACCTGACCCAAACACTCACCCTGCTTCCCCCCCTCCCAAAACAGCAGCCAGCAGACACTGAACAGGGCCGCCGCACCTCCTTGGAGAAGTTCACCCGCAGTGTGGTAAGTCATTTGGAGCTGGGGCTGTTCATATCACAAACCACACTGGCTGGCTCACTATCAGTGGCTTTTGCAATGATAACCATATTACACTCTATTATGGCTCTGTAAACCTGTAAGAGGATGTATGTTTGTCAGAAAGATAAAATGCTAGTCACATGCATTTTAGATTTAAAAAAAAAACATGTTGGTAGAGTCGCACTTTATTTTACAGTAAACTAGTGAGACATAACAGGCTGTACTTTGTATCAAATTAGACAAAAACTAGAAATAATATGTTACTTATTAGACAGTATTAGACCTTTTCTTAGACTCTTATTTGACCTCCATAGAGGGTAATTCGGGACACATTATAGCAGATTATTATTAGACTTTATTAGAAGGAAATTTGGGACACATTACAGCTGAAGTGTATTGTGAAAGTGAAAATCATATATTGGCTACTTCCAGATCCATCCAGTAAAGACCAAAATCATAGAGGTGGATGAATATTATTGTGATACTGGAGGCAGACTATGTGATTTGATCAAAGAAGCAGGCATCAGTCTTGGCTACTCTGCCAACTGTGGTAGTAGTAGTACGGTTGTACAGAAACAGCCACAAAAGGTCTGAAGAAGCAGATATGTGATTTCACTTCAGTTTACAGTTCACTTCTGTTGTAATGTGTCAATAATTACCATCTAAGAAAGTCTAATAGGGGTCTAATGATGAGGAAATAATGCACTTTAGTTTACAGTTCAGTTCTGTTGTAATGTGTCCCTAAAAGGGTCTAATACTGTCTAATAAAGTCTAGTTGTTGTCTAATTTGATATGAAGTTAGTCAGTTCACAGTCTAAATTAGTTTGGTCTTTTTAGTGTACTGTAAAACAAAGTGAGACCGAGATTTTGTGTGACTTATAAAGCACTTTCTCAGTCCAGTAATGTGTTTTCGTTTTAATTGACTTTCCAGGGCAAGTCGTTGACGGGAAAGCGCCTGACAGGCCTGATGCAGTCGTCCTGACACGGCCTGTGCTGGAGGGGCACGGCCAGACCCTGTTGGGGGGGTGACAGCCACACAGGGGCCGGGGCACAGACAGTGGAGCTGGGCCGGACAGGGCTGCTGCTGTGGAGGCTCTCAGACACTGCTCCGAGGACTGCTGCTGCTGCCATACTGGTAGTGCAGCACTGGGGCCTGCTGGGGTGAACGCCCTGAACACAACCACTGAGGAAGAGACAATGCTGACAAGGGGAAGCTCAGCCAACACAACACATGGCATGCAGCATACAGTATAAGCACATTCAGACTAGGGCTGCCCTCTTTTCATCACTTATTCGGCAAACTGGTTGTAAGGCTCTTGGTCGACTAAGTTGATCAGTTTATATTGTTTTCATTTTGATTTATATAAAAGTTTATTGGATATTGAAAGCACATTTCTGGAATGACAACAATATTCTTTGATTAAAAAAAAACAACTTCATTTACATTTGCCACATTTGCAATGAATTAATCTTACTACTGCCCCCTTTTGTTCATTTCCTCTTTCCTGTTAGCTCTACTTAGATGTGCTATGTGCTAGGCTAATCTGTGTTGACAAGTGCAACTGCATTTTGAAGATGGTTAAAAGATGTTGCTGTGAAAGCGACATATAAAGTTGGCTAATGCTAGCAGAACATATCTTGAGTTTTGGTTTCGACTTTTAACTTTAGCTAGCATTTTGTTAACATTAGCTACAAGAAGTAACTAGCTAGCTAACAACTGGTGTACATTTAATTACTCGTTAGCTAGCATTTCGCTACAGGGCAAAACACTAGTTAAACAGCTGTCTGATTGCAGATATAGATTAGCAAGTTAGTTTTGGTAATGTTTTGATGATGTTTTAATAAAAGTAGCTAACTTAAACTGTGACCTTTTACCTTGGAAGTCAGAAGTCGAGTTGGGAATGACATCACCCCTGAGTTTACCACGTTCCAGTTCAAGTCAGAAAAAAACTTTTTTTTATGTTTGATAACAACGAATTACGCTGTATTTGTGGATGCAAACACCATAGCAACATGTCCGCAGACAGAACTTGGGCAGCACTGTGTGTACGACTGATTTAACGACAGAAGAACAGCTTTCACTGCTGCTGATGCATGGAGCAGCCATCTTGGATTTTGAGGTCAGGATTGGTGAGTTTTCTCTGACTTTCTGAGCCGGAAATCCGACTTCAGGGGGCTTTCCAGTTGAACCTTTAACTAGGCGCTCAAAAATTCCGACTTCTCAGTTCAAATGGATTGCACCATCTCTTTTACACGTCCTCCAGCAACATCTTTTAATCATCTTCGATATTTGATTTCCTTTTCAACATTGACGAGCAGAGCACATAGTATATCTAAGTATAGGAAACAGAAATAGGTAAAGTTGACTGAGGTTCCAAAGAGTCCTAACTCAGATATACAAAGTCAAAGAGGCAACGCAGACACAAAAAGTCTACAATATTTGGAGATGTCTCTGTACTCAGAAGGCAGCCAGCAATAAATAAAGCCTGAGACCACTTTTTTCTTTTTTTTTAGAAATGTATCCAACCTCTTTTTATATCCTTGAAATTTATATCTGTTCCTTTTGAAACACATGACATGTCAGTTAACTAGTGAACATAGTTTTGGCAGTAAACAAGAATACAAAATAGTTTTTTCCCGTAAGTTCTATTTAATGACGTCTAGAAAACTGATTTTTGAAGGTATAGTTTTTCATGCTTCATTACATTCCAAAAATCTGGCATAAGGGCTTAATGTAGCATTCACACTGCACTGTCGCATGTGTCATCCAGATGTCTTTGTCGAGGGGTAATGTCTTGTTTCTACAACAGTGCTCTGTAATGACACGTATGGCAAAAGATGAATTTAATCCAGTTGGCAAATTGGTTCACTGCTTTCACAACTTCCTAGGCTGCAAGTCCCAAAATGTTCAGGCTGCACAGTCAAACTGTCAATTCCCAAAGTGTGTGTGAAGCTTCAACACAAACAAAGGCCCACATGGTTGGTGTGAATCACAGTGATTTGAGGTTTTACTTTAGTCACAGCTCTAGTGTGCACAGTCACATGTGATATAGCATCCACGTGCTTTCTGAGCTCCTACTGTAGTGTAGTTTTTAAAGTTTCCAGTGCCATGGGTCCATCTAGTGGTGGATAAACCACAGGACCAAGCAACAGAGTGTTACAAGACTGTATTAAACTGTGTTCACATCATATCGAAGGACGTCATGATGTCAAAACTAGTTGTTCTCTGATCATGGAGACATTTCAAGGCCTGCAGCCCAATATGGGATCATTTATGTTTTGTCGTTTTTTTGTTTTTTTACTGCATGAATTAATCATCTTTTGTTTCCTCAAAATGAAGAAATCTGCCCACTTTTGTTTGGCAAAATGTATGCCGTGACTCCATCTAATAATCGTCATGTGTTTTAATGACTTTGGGGAAAATGGTGCATGTTATTGGACCATAATGGAGCGTTGACTTTCGGGGGGAGTTTGACTCTCTAGAGGCAGCATGCAGACGGGGGGGGAGCCCTGAACTGGAGCAGCACTCCTCAGTGAACTGACATCAAAGCCCTGAAATGCAACTGGGGACAATATTTGATCCGTCACGGGCGCCGCTCACCGAACATGAAGGCCTCTGTGCTCCACTGTGGCTTCAAACTTCTTCTCTCGGACTGACGAGATTTTAGTCTCACAGCTCCCCCCTGAGGCCAGTGACTGCTACAGTTACAGACCACAACGCTGAATGAGTCAGTCATCTACAGTATTATTTTCTATTAGAGTCGTTGCAATGCACTGTACAGGTCATATTATTAATCATCGTTATTATCATAAACCAATAACCTCTTGATTATAAGGTAGAGAGAGATGCTTAACTCGAGTCGATGTACCAAATGTTATTCTCAGCACAAACACAATGACACTGTATGTACCGGGTGCATTGTCCATGTAAATTGGCGACATTTCATTATCCAGAAGCACACTTTATTATGGTATGGGCACATTACTATGCATGTAACATATTCAGGGCATTTTGTGCTTTTAGTTTCTCAATCAGCAAGATGACTACTGGCACTCCAAAACACTCAAGCACTTGCTATCTATTCATGGGTACCAAATAATAATAAAAACTCTGGACCTGTCTGCTCTGTGACACTCTTCTGTTGGTGTTTGCTGTTCTGTGTCATGAAGCAAAAGAAGTCAAATGTGTCTCCTCTGAGATCCGACGCCTTTCATCAGGTCATGATGCCTACTGGCGCTGCCTTTTTCAGGTGTTTAAAGATACAAGGCCGCTGGTGTATTACCATATTTGCAAATGTAAATCACACAACACTTTTTTTGTTTATATTTTAACATTTTTTTTGTGTGTTCACTGCCACAAACACATAATTTCTGTATTTGGTATTAGTATAGAAATAGGGGAGAGTGGGGTAAGATGAGTCTGTGGGTAAGTTGACCAACCCATGTGTCTATGTAACTGTGCACATTTGTTGTCATGTGACCATAAATTCAGAAAGCACTAATAATTTCTGTCTGGCTGTGATTGGAGAGAATGGAGAGGTGGTAAGTATTTATTTACTCTAAAGATTTTTTTGCATCTCATAGTAAATTTTGTCAGGTGTAATGACTGTTCTGTCAAAGCAAATTTATCTGAGTCTAAAAATGTGTATTATGATTTGCCATCTGTAAAACCATGTGAATTGTTTAGCTAATAATTAGCTTGAATTGATAAGAGTTTAGTTTAGATATTTCAGTTTGGACAACCCTCATGATAACCATGACGATGGCATCAGGACTATATGTATATATGTGTGTGTATATATATGCATACATATATATATATATATATACATACATATATATAGAAAACAAAAAGCCATTGTGTCAGCAAAAAAAACTGACACCATGGAGGAAATTTACCAGGCAGGGAGGGTTTAATGAAAAGATGCTTTGGAGGTGCAGGATGGGAAATTTTAGTCTGGAATCTGTGAATGAATCTGGAATCTCTCAGTTCATTTTCGATTTTCATGGAGCGTTATCAGCGGGCACAGAGGAAAATGCCCACGGTAATTGGTCAGACCTACACCAAACACTGAGTGCCACAAGTTGAGGTTGGCACTTCTGTCTTAGAGCTGGAACAAAGGTTGCAAGCTTTTTCAAATTAGAGCTAAACACACTAAACTAGCACACTAAAATGTGTTTCTGAAGTCATCTGAGGTAAGAAATAGTTAATGCAGTACCAGTAACTTCAATCATATTTGATCACCACTGCTAAGTTTGACCGTTTCATAAGCCTGGTGTGTTGCGTTTGAAATGTGTGACTTTTCAAATCTGGATCGGTTGGAAATCTGTGGGGGAGGGTGGCCAGATGTATCTGCCAGAACAAATGATTTTGCAGATTCGTCTGGTTCTCAGGCTAGGGAAATGCATCCAACATTTGTTGGAAAATCCGACTCATTCTAGCACTAAAACTGAGGATATATCGGCTGCCTCAATTTGACCATCCTCTTTTGACTGCTGTTATTATGGAACTGCAACTCTAAATTGCTGGTGTGCCCCTTTAAATTTTACAGAAAACATGCTGGACAAAATATCAAATGAAAAGAAAAACAAACATAACAAAACTCTTACTTGTGGCAGATTCCCATATTTTGGCCTAAAATATCTTGCTTGCTACCATACTTCTACAGCGAGTCTCTTTATGAAACTGTCACTTTAACCTTTATAAGTTTCTCTATCCCAAGAACTACATGAATCCAGTCTAGTTTCTTGCGCTTGTTTAAACGTTACTGAATGTTGCTACTCTGTGACGTGATTCGACACATTCAATGCAATCCATGTGAAAGCAGCTCATAGTGCCCTTCAATCTTTTTTAAGACACCAAACCTTTCTATTTTATACCTGGAGTTAACATTCAGAGCCCATACACTGCTGCTGACAGTAAATATCCCTCTCTGCTGGCAGACTCTATTATTGCTCATATTCAGTTCTACCAACTTACTAGTGATTTCTCAAGTAGCACCTACCGATCAATAAGAGCTCCCTGTGCTGGAACTTCTTTTTGTTGTCCTGTTCCTATTTAGAGTCCAGAGCTACCACTGCCCTCACCAACTCGAGTGCTGTTTTTTTTCCCTCTTCGTCTGCTCCTCACAGAGTCTGAGGGTCACTCTAACCTATCGATCCAGTCTAGGATTCTTCTGCTTATCAGCTGCCTTTTCAAAAACGACCTGTGGTCATTCTCAGAGAGAGAGAGAGAGAGAGAGAGAGAGAGAGAGAGAGAGAGAGAGAGAAAAAACAGCATCGAGGAGTACCATTCATTCTTTATTTTTTTTTTCAGAACAATAAAAATAGTTTAACAAACAAAGACTTCTTCATTCTCTCCATTTCGACTTCGTATTTACAGCTGAAGATGAAACAAACGCCCAGTCGTGTCCATTTCATCTCCTCTTGGCTCCGTTCCCACCCCGATCCTCCCTCTCCACCCCCGGCAGGCTTGACAAGAGAGTACCAGGGCCTATTGCTGTGTCTTTGACGAGGTATACAGGCTATTCAATGATTGGTGACACAATTCGAAGCGGACATCACTGACTTTTGCATTTAGGAGCTTCTCCTTTTGTTCAGAACTGCACCACACTAGGCCTGTTCGTATACGGTAGGAAGGTAACATTAAGCAGGTTTATGATTGATGACACATGCTTTCACTTACTGGCATGACTTTGGAAGATAAAAAGAGACACAACGACCCATTTTACTGTGGAAACGCCATATAACTGATACAAGAGAAGAAGACAAGATAATTGAGAAGTCTCAGATCCATTCTTTGTCCAGAGGAGATAAACTGCTGTGTGGAAGGGTCCCTGAGGGAAGTGAAGAAATATGGTGTGAATGCACAAGCACAAGTCATACCAGACACATAGGATTAATGGTTAGCTTCAAAAAACGGAGCGGCTAGTATTACTTTGCAGCGATACCGAGTAATCACATGGAAGGACAGACATCTTACACAGTTTGTGCAACCTATGGACCTAAAAGGCTTTTTGATACAGGACTTCAAGGACCTTCTAAATGCCATAAAGCAATTAGGCCCTCTAAAGCACTCAACGGAAATGTCACAGATAGTTTTCACTTCTCACTAAGTATCTGAGCAGAGTTATGTCTCTCTAGCGACAATATTGTTTTTAAATGCATCTGAGATGATTCTCACCGTTTCTACAAACCCTGATTACAGAAAAGTTGTGAAGCTGTGAAAAGATGTCAATAAAAACAGAATGCAATGATTTGCAAATCCTTTGACCTATATTCAACTGAATACAGTACAAACAAGATATTTAATGTTTCAACTGATAAACTTCATTGTTTTTTTGTTTTTTTTTAATATATACACTTGCTCCAAAATCTGTATGTGCCTCTTAGTTGCAGACATCACATTCAGAGTAAGATATGCTGCCATCCAGATGTCTTTTTCAGGGACATTCCTGCTTATTTCTGCAAAACAATGCCAATTCTGCATGTGTTAGAACACAGTGTGGCTTTGTAGTAAGAGTTTGATTTACTGTCTGTCTGCAGTCCAGATCTGTCTCCCATTGCAAATGTGTGGCACATTAAGAAGGGCAAAATGCGACAATGGAGACTGTGGACTGTTGAGCACCTTAAGTCGTTTATCAAGCAAGAATGGGAAAGAATTTCACTTCCAAAACTTCAACATTTAGTGTCCTCAGTTCCCAAACGCTTCCCAACTTTCCAGTCAGGTCTGGACTGCGGGCAGGCTAGTCTAGTAACCCCACTCTTTTAATTTAGAAGCCATGCTCTTGTAATACATGCAGAATGCGTCATGGTGTCGTCTTGCTGCAATAAGTCACGGATGTCTCTGAAAAAGAACTTGTCTGGGTGGCCGCGTATGTTGCTCCAAAACCTGTATGTACCTTTCGGTTGCAGCCATGACATTCAGAATGAGTGTATATTACAAAACATTAGGTATCTTGTCTTTATACTGTTTTCAATTAATATAGGTCGAAAAGGATTTGCAAATCATTGCATTCTGTTTTTATTTATTTATTACACAGCGTCCCACCTTTTTTGGAATCAGGGTTGTAGCAGAAAATGGAGAGGGTTTCGCATGGCAAGTGTGATGCCAGGCAAAAATCAGCAGAGACCAGACAGAAGTTTAACCTTGTTATTGCAATGTTTTCCTATAGCATGAGACTGCAGCATCCCAAAATCCCTCACGGGAGTTGATTATAATGGGATCCTTGTGTGGCGTTATTGTCCCTCCGTGCCAACTGAATACAATCACATGAATCAGGGCTGCGTGGCTGAACAATCAACAGCAGAGGAAATGAAAGATGCCTGAGTAGTTGTGGCTATTGTGCACCTGATCAGGACAGAGGTATCAATACAGTCTGAACAAACCCAAGAAGTCATACTAATTAAACTTTAAAGAGTTCAAAACATAGAAATATTATACAACAGAGAAAAGATGCAAAAAAATTACTAAATTACTGTGACGCATTCGAGTCAGAGAGGCCTGGGAAGTAGAGAGCAAAAACAGACAGAGGGACAGAAGCAGAAAGATAAAACCTTTGCGTCCATGTCAAGAGTATTAATACAGTAGTCCAGAGGTCTGCATGTAATAGTGGTGGATTTGAGCACCATCTCTATGGCTGGGGGTCAGGGGGTCACTGGTCCAATCAGGTTGGAGGGTCATGGCTGTCAGAGCTGGTTTCCAGTGCAGAGCGGCAGGCTGGCACAGTGATGAGGATAATGACGTCTTAGTGTCACATCGGATCACACAGCAGACACACAGTCACAGAGCAGGAGTGGGCAAGCTGGGCCGCGAGGGGCCCCAAATGCGCCCGTTGGGGCACAAACAGTCCAGAAAGGCCTGGCTGGCCTTTAGTGTTCCCATAGTTCAGTGGAGCTCCAGCACAGTGCAGAAAGGATGAAACGAAGCTGGATCTACTCACATTTCAAATGTTCGGAAGGGATCGATACATATCGTCAAGGGAGCAGTTGCTTCAATTAAACCACATGGCCTGTAGACGTGGTGGACGTCTGTTCATCCATTTCAGTTATTTTAAGCCCAGATTCAGGAGGGACATGAAGGCTCATTAGTTTTTGAGAGTTAAATCCTCTTCTTCACTGGGCCACGTGCCAATGTGCTGAGTGCTCCTACAGTATAACACAGACAACATGAGTTAGACTCACACATTATATGTCTGAACAAGAGTCTACAGTCGTGTTAACAGCACACATGGGAGAAGCTGGCCGTCAGGGCTTTCTGTCACAAAGCATTCTTGCAGAACGTTCTCTTTTAACCCAAACCGTGATCTTTTCCTAAACCTAACCAACCAACCAGCAGCAACAGAGAACTGAAAATAATAATGACAAAACAAAACTGAAAATGATTCAAGTGTAAAAGTGCCCCACACGGGACAAGAACCCTGGCCTCCTAGGTGAAAGTCCTGTGTTTGATCCATTTATCCTCCACATCCTGGTCACCATGGGGACTTTGTTGCTCTTTATACTACATCACCTGACTTTCTAAAGCTTTTCTACCAGAAAGCCTTCCTGCCAGAGGCCAACTTCTTCTAATACTGCTGGGCACTCTATGAGGCTGTATGAGTGCTGTGACAGAGATGCTTTGCTAATGAAAGAATGCTAACATGCTCAGAATGACGATGTTAACATGCTGAAGTTTGACAGACATAACCTTTACCATGTTTACCATCACAGTTTACCATGTTAGCATGGTAAAATGTGATAACTAACACTAAACACAAACATAAAGTACAACTGAGGCTCATGGGAATGTCATCAGTTTTGCAGCGAGTTGGTCAATATTAGACAAACGGAGATGGTTCAAAAGTGTATCAGGGCCACTGAAGGTTTTTTAGAATTTCTGAGATTGAAGTAAGTTTATAGTGTATTTATAATGCATATACCTTTTGTGCATCAAAAACTACAACACAATGAACAGATGCAAGGATATCACTGGTTACATCTACAAGAAATTAAAATGGTACAGCAGGACACAATAAGGCAGATCAAATTAATCAATCCTAAAGTATTTCCTTATCACTAAATCTAACTGCGAAGTATATTATTATTATTAGGTGGTCATCCACTGCAGACATAACACACATCAAGCAGCGGTGTCTCCTGTGATGAGGTTGATCTAACCTTGTATAGTGAAAACACTAATTTACACTTTTTTTTAAAATCCGTGCCTATAAAACTTGAGTTTTCACTCACATTTACAACTTTATAATCTCAGAGAATAGTTATTTTTTCTTGTAAAATTGTGAGTTCTTTTCTCTGAATGTTAGTGGCACTAATAAGCTGTCAGAAAATGGTGACCTACTGGAAGTAGACATGCTATTTTTTTAACAGGAGGGATGGTTGAATCCATTCACTAGTTAAATAAAGTGAAAAAAGTAATCATTTATTCTGGACTACCGACAAACATAGCCATCGCTAGAGTAGCTAGCATGACTAAAACCCAGATCAATGTTTGATTCCTGTTCTTGTTACAATGATTTGTCAGACTGGTTTGTGTAGAGACTGAGTGATGATTATTTGCAAAGCCAAGTTACACTGAATCTGTCTGACTTCATGCTTCCATCGCTAAAAAACTACCACAGTAATCTAATAATACAAGTTTTATGACCCAATAAACAAAACAAAAATCTGTTTCTTACCTTTCATTTATTTAGCCTTGCGTATCTATAAAGACTATATTAATAGGTTTCTTCATCTCCAAACATTTCCAGTGGCCTGTGGCAGTCCTTTCATTGGTTCCTTCATTTTCAGACAAGTTTAATCCAGAGTTAAAGCAGAAGAAGAGACCTTCATAGTCACAGCGACTACTGATTCAAAAACATCCAGTAGCTCAAGTATGGGTCTGCAATGACATTCAATCATGTCCCAAAACGTGCTGTATCATGTACGCCTTTAAATTTTTCAATTGTTCAAATTTCTCCAGTGTTTTTGTTCATAACATTTATGCTCCTTCTGCTCCAGTGAGGGGAAAAAACACTCCAAAAACATCTTCTGTTTTGCATGGAGACCGAGTTCCTTGTCAAGAAACACTGACAGTTGTTCATTGCCTTAAAAGTTCATATATATATTTATATATAAAAAAGGTGTTCATAAATTATTCAACAATGTTCAGTAGATAAAATACCACTTGCATTTCTGTCCTGAAATGATCACTTTGTGCTTTCTGCAAACAAAAAAACATTGAAAAAGAAGCAGCAGATTTTTGCCAGAGGTTAATCCATATAAAAAAAAAATCGTCTCTTCAAATCTAAAAGATTCTCTCTATCTGTGTCGGTTGGGTATTCCGTTGCCGTTTGTGGTGGGCTCCTCTAGATCGTCATCCTCAAAACCATGGAAGGTGGAAGTGTCGCTCTCTGATGTGGTGCCGAACAGCTCCTCTGCTCCAGTAAAAGTCCCGTCCTCCTTCTCTTCTCCACAGTCAGCTGGGACAAGGGACAAGAGGGTAGAAAGCGAGAGCACCATAGAGTTAGAAGAATCATTGTGAGGAATGAGCATCAATTTCTCCCCATCATACATTAAAATCTGCATCTACAAACTTTGGTGTATGTGGACTCACTTGTGCATCGGCAGGTGGGGTAGGGAGGCCCCGATTTACCCGTTTTCTTCACGCCCTGGCATTTATTACAGTAGTTGTTGGGAACGCTGGTCCCACCTGGACCCTTTGGACCTACAAGGAAATTCCAAAAGAAAGACAAAGTTTGAGGAATAGTTGATTTTACGCTGAGCATTGCAATTTCATGTCCAGATTACAATACATATCATGATACAGCACATTTCAATAAATACACAGTTTATATACAATGACAACACAGAAAAGCCTACTTATTAATACATTTTGAGTCACAGACATTTCATAATCAAACCATGGTAATGCCACGGAAGTAGCCTCTTTTAGGTACAAGCTCCTCATTTTGTCTTCTGGGCTGGTCAAAGTCCTTCTTCCGTTTGGTTTTACGTTCACTCTCCCCCATGTTTCTTTGTGTTGTTTTCATGAAAATTTCCTGCCGCTATCTGTGTTGTGCGGAAGAACGCAAAGCATCGTCCAAATAATGAAAAATGCTGCTGTTAAGAAAGTGATGTATGACAGAGTACAATATGAAATAAAAGATGTTTATTTTTCACTGTCACAGGATATATATTATCATATTGCAAACGTCTACTAGGCAGGTCAAAACTCTTTTAATACAATACTATATTGTAGTATTGATACCAAAACTATTCTTACTGTATTTCACCTATTGTACCTTACTTAAAGATTAACTTTGTGCTCTCTGCAAACAAGCTTTCAAAAACCTCAATTAGAGTCTTAATCCAGTCATACATACATTACGTATTATAAGCATATTATACATGTACTGTCACTGTATAGGATTTTTTTCCACACAGTGACTTTATATAACATATTCAGAATTAATTTCACTTCTTTTATTGGCTTTTAAATGTTAAATCGAAGCATTGATTGTGTAGATATAGATTTGTATTTTGTTGATTCTTCTTCTTGAATAAGTGGACATATTTCAGTAAAGTCTTCGTTGGACTGGCCTCAAGTTGATCTCTCTGACTTTAAACACCTGTTTGAGTTTGTTGTATTTTATCTTGAGGAATGCAGTTTGCATAAACGTGCATCTTTTTAAATGAAAGTAAATGTGCCTGAGTTACAAGTGTGCAGCTTTTGCACCCCCCTTTTTGTACCTCTGCTGTGACCTACATATTAAAAAAAATTAAATTAGGAATTTTAAAAACTATTTTAATCAAATAATTAGTCAGACTTTAAATATGATAAACCACTCAATGGCAACTTTTTGTACATGACATCTGAGTGGAATTATCTGATGAGACGGCTCACATATGGTATGTTGTGGTAAGTGATGGTTTGTTGAATGAAGCCAAATACTATAATATATTATGATATATTTGAGGTGCAGCAGTTTGACTTCTTACGTTTGTGTCTGTCAGTCTGTGGCACAGAGGGGGATCTGGATGCCACTGAGCTCCTCTCTCCAGCTCTGTCCTCCTCCGCCAGGTGGGAATGGGTGTAGTGGTAACTTAGTCCCGTACGGTTCCTGTAGCGCTTTGCACAGACTGCAACAGACAGCACATGTTCAGTACTAAAACTCTGACTGGCTGCAGAAAAAACATTTTTGGCAGGACACTGTTTCTCAAAGCAGGATCTTTTTTTTTTTTAACTTTTCTGACCACTTGTTTAGAATAAAAGCTTCAATATGCTTTGATTGTAATGAGATCTTCACAAAGTAAACAGTCAAACACAAACCCAGTCACTGTTGAGCTGTTAATGTCTAGAAATGATAGAGCAGAATGCAAAATGATATCAATCAATCAGAAAAATAAACAGGGCTGATGGCATTTAATGGAGCTACCTATTCTAACTCTGAGTCCAAAATGGACAAAAGGAAGCACTTTAGGGTCTGATTACAAGAGTCAGTCAAATAAAACACACACAGACAACATAATAACCATGTCTCGGTTTCACAGCACCGAGGGCACTTTTCAGCTTGAGACAAGTAAGATAATATAGGGGCTAAATCAATAATCACAGCACTTGCAAAACAACCACTCACAATCTATCAAAACAAATATCCTTGAAAAACTACTGTCAACAAGTCAAGATACCTGAGGTCGAAGATTTTGAGTTCTGCTTTTGTTTGTATCTGTCTGAAACAGAGAAGACGCAGAGCAAAGAGAAAACAGCATGAGTTGAGAAGAGTCACAACAGAGTAAAATCCAATACCCCCGAGTTGGATTTTCCACATGCAACTTGCATGTACAGGAATACTGGAGGCTACAGTGACACTAGTTCACCTTGTTTCATCTTGTGGTTCCATCTCAAACAAACTGTGTTGGAGATTGAGTTACAACAAGTCGACTGTCAACAAACAACAAAGGCTCTGACACGTTTTTGGAATAATCTCTTGATGCATCTTTACAGTATGAAGCTAACACGTAAGAAGAGGACAAGTCAGACAATGAGCCTCATTTATATCAGATTCTTGAGCAAAAATGCTTAAATACCTATCTTGTACGATTTAATGATTTTTAGCAAATGGACAAGAAAACATCCTGTTAGATCGAATTAAAAAGAACTGAATTTGGATGGATGACAGTACAGTCAATTAGAAACAGAATCTGTGTACAGTAATATGGTGTTCTGTGTATTAGGTAAACAAGCAGTCTTAGGGCCTGTGTCCACATAATGTTTTTTTTTCTTCTCTTTTTTTTTCCTGGCAGACAGGCGCTGGCAGGGCGCTGCAGAAAGCGGGACTAAAGCATCTGTGCAGTACAAACAAAAACTAAAAACAAAACACCACATGTTTTTGTTTCATCTTGAAAATTGCTATGGCTGCTATGGTTTCATAGTCTAGCACTGTTTTTTTCTTATCCATTTGTTTAACATTTTTGACTATGAGCACAAACCGGAAGATTCTTGATCTCATATGGCCCGTTTCCATACACGTGTATTGGCCTGGTTTGACTCAATGCGTTAGCCCAGCACGAGAGGGGACTGCATCTGGGCTACCTGCTTGAAAGTGTGTCTTCATAGGTTTGATATGTGCTTGTCTTCACGCAGCTGTAAAATGCTGGGCAGCCACATTTCATTTCCTATAAATTCTTCCCAACAAAGCTTTTATTATAAAGCTGCAAAATCAGGAAATGTTGAGTTTTCATCAACAGCAATTTAACATGACTCCCATCTGGCTGAAAGCAAACATGAGACAGTAAAATAAAGCACAAACAGCGACACAAGAGAGAAACTAAACTTCAAACCACAGAGATTCAGTTAGAAGCTACAAAAGTACTGAAAGCTGAACACACAGAGACTTGAAAACGTCTTTCTCTCTGGATTCCTGCACAGACATGATTTGAGTCTCAGCTCAAACACAAATGCTTTCCTCCATTTTCTTGGCTGCCACAGTCACTAATCCTCTAATATGATTGGTTACTTGAGAGATAAAAACAAACAAAAAAACAATGCCAGCGCCTTTCCGAAAGGTTCAAGATTTGCAACTAGAACCACTTGGAGTGGCCACAAAAAAAAAAGAAGGCACAGCGTTCACACCTTTTCTCAAGGCGGCCACCTGCTGCCACAGACGCTATCTACTCACTGGAAATAATTGAAAAAACAGAAAATGCATTTGGACACAGGCCCTCACATAAAATAAACATACAGTATATTGTCCCGCTCAATTGTCTAGTGAAGACAATCAACAGGTGTGGTGAACCACATTTTCCTACAGTCTATTTTATACATCATGTTTGATCTCTACTTACTGTCACAGACATATGGCTTGTCGTCGTCCATATCTGCCCTCCTGCGGCCTGAACCCCGACCCTGAGGAAAACATCCAGATACTGTGAGTATCTGCAGTTACATCTGTGCCCACAGCCTTCCAACATTCACAAGCTGCTGCATGACTTTTGTATCTTAACTGTGTACAGTTTAACCACTTCCTATGCAAAACAAATCACACTGAGTTTAATGTTTACTCTGTGTTTTATAAAGAAACTAAACTGTTTAAGAAACTGGCTGATAGTAAATTTATTTGCCCTATCTACTGTGCAACTTAAAATTCAGTACATAACAACTGGGGTCCCTTTGATCACTTACTCTTCCTTTGCCCCGATGTCTTCTCCTGGGAGTGTCCACCTCAAAGTCGTCATCATCATTGAAAGCGTCTTCTGCTGCGTCTGCCTCCAGAACCCTCTGAGACAGAAATAAACAGAGGAAAAGCAGTTCAACACTCAGCTTTGATTAAAGTAGAATCCTGCTGAAAACACACTGAGCAGCAACAGCACAGAGGAAAGAAAAATCAATTTTTGGTTCAAAACAATCTGGCTGCTTTTGACAGATGTTGTGTATATTCTGTTGTTGTAGAAATGTGTATTTCAGCTTACAGATCATACATCTCCTTAACAGGACTGGAGAATATTTTTTTTATTTCAGTGTTTTGAAACAGGAGCACACATTTCTGAAGAAAAAACAGTTTGTCTTAGGAAAGGGATGATAAATTATGCTCCAAGCCCTCTCTTCCTGTAAACATACACGTGCCCACATGTACATTTAGTGGAATGTGTGATGTTGCGATATGACTGTTTTTGACAACAGAGCTTAGCAATGTTTTGAACTAATAGAGCTACTGTAGATACATTGATGTTTGGCATTTTTCCTCATTTTTATTACACCATTATTTGGCCATTATTTACTATTACTACTATATAATAATCAGTAAATGGGAATTCAAAGTTAAATGAGTATACTTGTCCAAAAACCTCTCAGTGAGGCAGCAATCGGCTAACGAGCCCTGTAGGTCAGCTGGAAAAACTTGGCAAGTTGCTGCGACAACCAGTTGGGGTGCAGCACTTCACTCTCTGTGCCAGGGCCCTCAATCGTCTGAGTGATATCGCTGCACATTTACATTTTAAACATTTGGCTGATGCTCTTAACCCGAGGAAACACACACACACATGCACGCGCGCACACACACACACACACACACACACAGACACAGACACAGAACATACAGTGGGTGTTAAACATCTCTCTGAGTGAACTCACCTGGATCTCCAGCAGACTCTCCTCATCGTTCTTAGAGTTGTTCCTCCTGTCTAGACCCTCTCCTCGCAGCAGAGCCTCCAGCGTGGTGCTCTGGGTGGGCAAGGTGTCCTTGGACATGAGGCCGCCGTCTGCACAGAAACAGGCAACACGAGGTGAATACTCAAAATACCAGCTCAATGTTAATTACTTTGAATGGAGAGTTCAACCCAAAATCGAAAGTACATATTTCTTCCTCTTACATATAGTGATATTTAGCCATCTAGATTGTTTTGGTGTGAGTTGCTGAGTTGTGAAGATATCAGCTGTAGAGATGTCTAACTCCTCTTGAATAACTACACCAAATGGAACTCATCTTGAGGTGCACAAAAGCGCCAAAAAAACAACCATAATACCTATATAGAACAATAACTGACAGAATACACAAACTTTTTTGGAACTGCTAGTTAATTTAGTTACTGTTATTTAGCAGCACCAACAGCTGCTCAGTTGCTCCATCTCTTTGTAGACTCTACGACATGCTAGCATGTGTGTGTGTGTGTGTGTGTGTGTGTGTGTGGCTGTGACCAGCAGGGCAGAATATGGCTGTGTGTGATTGTCTGTGTGAACCATCAGCATGCATGTAAATTTGACCAGTACAGAATATGATATCACCAGTCATGGCCTATCAAGCTGAAAACCAGATGATTCCAGTCACTGGTGCATCCCGACTCAACCACAGTGTCTCTTTCCAGAAATCATGACCTATTTACTTCAAGATAATCAACAGACTTTACGTAGGAAGTACTTCTTTCTACTGAACAGCAACCATATCAGTGTGCAGACGGAAGCATGCATCTACTCATGGATCAGAGGTTTGTGCTCATGACAGTGTGGGATATAAACATGAGGAACGGCTGAAATCTTCAAAACTCTGCCACTCGCATTAAAACAACTTAGATGGATAGATAGCATTACAAGTGGGAGTGAACTGTCCCTTTAAAAACTAATACAAACATGTCTATTGTTCACTTTACGTAAAACTTCCACAGGTGTATATTTGAAGCCATGGAGCCTGTATACTGCTAATGATGAATGAGCTGCAGTGTGTTACAGCTCCCTGCATCTCCATCAAGAGCTGTAATTCTGACAAGAAGCATCAGAGCTACAATCTGTGACCTCTGTGAGCAGCTTCTCTCCGCACATTTCCATTATGTCTCTTCTCTCTACTCACAGAACTAATAAGAGCATGTGGTAAATTGCTTGATTATTTGTTTTTTATAGCGGCTGTCTTTTTTTTGTGTCTGCAACAGAATGTGTCATCACAACTATTTTCACAACACTCTATAACTGAAATGAAAAAAATGTACATATTTTCATTGTGAAAGAGAATGCATTGTCACTGGTGAGCTCTCAATAAAGCTGCAATGTGCAGACACTGGGCTGACTGTCCACAGGAATCTCCGAGGTACGATGTAGTTAAGTGGCTTATCACGTTAACCTGAACGCATCATGCAGATATCTCCTCCTACAGCGAGCTCAAGATCTAAACAAACAGTGTAGGAGGCGAGCAGGTTGAGCAGACAAAGCAGAGCAAACAAAAGCTTCGACAGTCGGTCGGATCTGCACATCTTATTTACACAATCTCCTCTACACAGACTGCTTCATGGTCATCCACTTGCTTTGTGGATGTTAGAAAAGAGGACACACTTCAAAGCCCCCTGACTCCAGCTTTCTATGAGTCCTCCATCTTTTCCACTGCGCCCACTGGAGAGACTTTTGCAGAATATTGAATGTGAAGAGCTGAAGCAACAGAAGACTGCATAGGTGAGAGGCAGATTCAGGAGGTAGGCGTGAGGAGCAGATACAGCACGCTCCTCTAAAATGGGCCTCTCCACCATGCGGCGGCAGCCCCTCACCATTGTGTCTGCACACGTTGACTTTCAACTCTCCGCGACGAGACAGACCCCCCACCCCCCTCCCCACCCCCTCCCTCCCTCCCTCCCACCCTCCCAACCCATGGGAGCTGGGGGGCTAAAAATAGAGCCGGCAGCAGCCTGCAGCAGGGAGCTGATTCTGCATGCAGCCCCAGACTCCAGCACACCATCAGTTAGACAGCGAGCCGAGGCAGCGAGACAGACTCTGCTGCCCTGTGCCGGCCACCTCTGGCCAGCTGCACAACGTGCTTCGTATAAGAGACGCCAGGTTAAATCAGGGTACGTTTCCCCCTCCGCCAGGCACGCGCAGACAGCAGCACATACAGTCCACTGTTGCTGGAGAAGCGAAGGGACAGGAGGGTGGTGGCGGCGGGGTCTTAGCAAGCGCAAGCTCAGTGGAAAACAATAGGCTACAATGGGATGTGTTTGGGAAACAAAGGCTTGGTTCATGTGCTATCACTCCATCTTGCTTTCTCTTTCCAGGGCCTGTCCTTTTTTACAGTCTCAACTTCCCTAACATTTGTCCTTTACCATGCACTGCGGAAATTACATCTGATCTATGGCTGTCACGATACCAGATTTTCACTACATGATTATTCTGGCCAAAAGAATTCATAATAATGATATTATCACAACATCTATAGAAAATTTAAAAACAAAGAGCTATCAGTCAAAGTCATCTTAAACTGTTTACTGGACATTCTGTCTCTTTTTTGGCAAATGAATCACTCAAAATACAAGTGTAGGGAGGAGGAGAGAGAATCTGTCACAGTGTACAAAAAGTGCAGTTACAATTAATGGATAGTGAAAAAGTGTGTGTGTGTGTGTGTGTGTGTGTGTGTGTGTGTGTGTGTGTGGCACTGGTGGAGTTAAGTTAAGCCCATTATCCTGAAAACAAAAGCCCACTGCTCCGATAATACACACTCTGGAGTTGGAGTTCAGTGACCGCCTGCCACACTGTCCACTCCATTAACATTTTGCTCAATTTAACCGCTAGAAACATCTACTCCTTTTAAAAGATTATTAATGATTTCTTACGACCAATAAACAGACACTTACTAATTAAATATTTGGCATTAATGTGAACTCTAAGTCAAACAAAAACAAAAGTTACAGGCCAGAAGAGACATTTCAAGGGCTGTTGTGTTGTCGTCAGAGAAGCAGGTACTTCAACTTAGTATTTTTCCTTGATCTCTGATGACATATCATGATCATTTTATGATTTATTACAGTAAATATATTATAGATTTATAGCAAAACTAACTTTTTTGTCCACCAGCTAATAGTGAATATACAAATTTTACACAAATCTACCAGCCACTTGCATATTTTACCAGCATTTGGGTGGCGGCAGCAGCTAATTTTATGTATATATTATATATTCTGTATATTATTCTGTATAAAGAATATCAGCCATTTCACACCCTTATATTGGCCGCAGCATCAACCCCAAACATCCAGCATTAGTCCGACTCCAATATCAATATTTCATTTTTATAAACATCATATTCTATTGTCAATACTGGTATATTGCAACACCCCGAATTTGAATGGAAGGCACCATTATCATGAAGATTTTATCCAAACACAATGGATTTCTTACAGTCTTTTACAGAAACTACTAGAAAGTGAAAGATGTAACATGTTTCTGTGTGAGAATCCCTCTTTTGTCATGTTCATTCCTGAGGGTAGGGTAACATCCCGTTGGGTATGCAAGCCCTAGGCACAGAATGGACCAGTTACTTGAGCTCAGGAAGACTGGCGACAAAAACACACACACAGACTGTGGGCAGACTAGCCGGGGAGAGATGGAGAGATGAAAGACTTGCCAGAGAGATAGAGACAAAACCCATCAGCAAGGGAGGTGGTGAGGAGAAAATAAGATCGAGGAGAAGGTAAATGTGTTGAGTGAGCTGTTTGGAGTGGCAGCCAGAGAAGGCCAAACTCTATTCCATAACATTTATTAAATACTGTCTTCAGTGGCCGAACTCTGTCTCGCTGCTCCCAGCAGCGGTAAATCTAATTACATGTTCTACTTCTCACAAAACAAGTTTACCAGCCGGGGTGAACACAGCCACATTTCATCCTCTGAAAAATGACTGGCAGCCTGTTCTGCTCGCTGCGCTGAGACAGAGCGATATGCTTTTAGCCAGATTATTCCAGATCATCACCAGTAATCACATGAGCTGAAGGAGGTGGTGGAGGTGGGTGGGAGACGGGTGGGGTGGGGGTAGGGAGTGGGAGGGGGAAGGCAGGCGAGCGGGAGGAGAAACTGAGAGGAGCAGAAAGTGACGGGCAGGTGGTTTGAGGAGAAGAAGAAGAAGCTGCGGGGTCTTACCAAGCTGGAGGCCGTAGATGCCCAGACGAGGATCTGTGGTGTTGTGCAGCCGTCTCTTCTTCCTCCAGCAGCGGGCGGGGTACGTGTACATCTGCCCCGCTGCGACCCCTGGACAATAACAGTGGTAAACATGCCAGCAAGACAGTGTCAGCTAAAACACACTGATGATAAAAATAATAGAGGTGCACCGATCGTCTTTTTTCCAGTTCCGATCTGATTCTGACACTGATATCCTAAAACATTACAAGTGGACGTCTTACTTTTCTGTCTTTTCTCCCCCTGTGTTTCAAGACTAAAATATCTCCAAACTAAGGACATGTTGTGTTAGCCAACTGTTACTAGTCACTCAGTTTCAGACTCTATCATATTACATTAGGGCGGCTTAATGGTCCAGTAAATGCTGGACATCTGTACATCTATGAATTTGATTTTTTTTTTTTTATGTTAAGCCTACTAGATATATTTGTACTTTCACTTTTTAATTACTAATTAATTAGTCCTATAACAATTGACAGTGGGCTTAGAATTCCATTATTACACATTTCTATACATATTCATAAAAATATCTGGATTAATACATGGATAGGTTCTGTTAGTCCAATGTCCAGCAGTACTGCCACCTGATAGTGATGTTGGATCAGTCCCAACTCACAAAATTGAAACACTTTCCAGATATATACGTATATATTTAAAAAAAAGGCACAATGGTGCTTTGAGCTAAATGCTGGCGTCCTCTTGCCAACAGGCTCACAATGGTGTTTACATGGACACTAGTTTTCCAACAGCATGTTTCATTTACATATTCTGAATTAGGCCTTATTGTGAACGTAGCATTTTGAGATTGAGACATGTGGGATATGCTAGTGTTATTCGGGTTTTAAGAGAATTCTTTGCACATTTTTCAGCAGAATATGTACCATGATTGGGGTTTTTGCAGTAGTTTGAGGCACATTTGTCTTGCCTGTTTATGGTCAGTTCTGTGAATTACACAGTTTGCAAGGCTGAGGTAGAGATGCATGAACAGAGGAGAAGTTCTGGTTGGAAGGACAAACAGACCTACTTCTAAACATTAAGTAAAACTTGGATATGTACAGGTTTTGTATGTGCAATATTCTTATGCCGACCTTTCCATATATTATTTTGATGCAAAGTGAAATGGCTCAAGTAGCTGCAGCCATTCCACTATAATTCTATAATCGGAGTATATACGGCTGCATGTAAACAGGGAATAATCCTTTTCATTAGCCATGTTAACAACTTAGTAGGAATATTGACTTTTTCTGAAAAAGGGTTAAAAAAAAGAATATTTTGTGCATAAACATAAACATAGTCAGTGACATTGTTAATATGCTTTGGTTTAGCAGGTATAATGTTGACTGTGTTCACCATCTTAGCTTAGCATGCTAACATGCTAACACTTGATTATTAGCACTAAACACAAAGTACAGCTGAGTATGAGGGGAATGTCCTTAATTTTGCAGGTGGTCTGGTCATAAACCAAAGTATTTCGTAACAATCCAGAAATGTCACCAAAATTGACACAATGTGAAGCTCATGGTGGCACTAGATGAAATGTTAGGATCTCAATAAAGTCAAGAGGATTCAAGAGGAGTAGGGCTGATCAACTAATTGAATTTTAGCAAAACAATTCTGTCTACTGCAGAATTTTAAATTGTAGGTGGCACAATATTTGTAAGGATGAGTCAAAATACCATTTTAGATTAGATGTTGTTACACTGCAAGATGTCTTGGCCTACACATCATATTCCACAGACTTAAAAGAACATCTTAATTTGGCACAGATCACCTTAAAAATCAAATCATCACAATTACATACTTTTTCAAAAACATTCAGTCCTAAGAGAGAGACTGAATGTCTGTTCAGCATTTTGTGCCAAGACAGTTAAAAACTTTGGCCTGCTGGCAGTGCCTGTGGAAACTCAGGGGGGTAACTAAAGACGGTGCACAAACTTTCATGGCAAACCATCCATTAGGCCTTGTTGTAGAGTCAGTCTGGACCATAGTGGTGGAGCATCTGACTGACAGACTGTCACTGCCATCCCTAGAGCCATGTGGCTAAAAATGCCAAATATTTGCTGGTTGCAGTTTCTTGCTGCTTTTCTTAGTTTAAAATGTCCAGTTTAAGATGATGTAAAACAGTCTTTTGGGTTTTAGCTGTCTGAACAAAAAGCTGTTTGACGATGTCACGTCAGGCTGTTAAAACTGTCAATGGCATTTTTCACATTTTTTCTGACATTTTGTTATCTGAATGATTAATCAGTGAAGCCAAAGAAGGCAATAAAAAGATTAATCAATAATGAAAACAATCATAATTTCTAACGTTAGTTAATGGCTTTAGATAATGTAGACACAGACATAATTTTCACAAGCTTAATGGACCAAAAAGACTCTAAACTCTAAACATAAAACATTCTTTGTGTGTGTGTGTGTGTGTGTGTGTGTGTGTGTGTGTGTTTGTGTGCTTGTGCGTGTGTGTGTTTGCCCACCAGGGCTGCGGTGGTGTCGCTCCATCCAGATGTAGCAGTTGTTCTGGGCCACGCCGGTTTGTGAGTCCAGGAATGGCAGGCGGACGCTGCGTTCAGCACACAGGCGGGCATTGTAGCTGCGGCACTGCTCAATGGCCTCCTTATAGAACTGGTCGCCCAACCTGCGGGTGGGGTAACGTCAGGTCAGTGACACTGGGTGATGTGGTCGACACAGCTGAGCTGTGATGTGATTATATTTGCAGGATCTCTGATATGGAGATGAGCCCTTTTATCATGTATGAATGCCTCTATAATGGCCTGTTGCTCTGCTGGCTACACATCATTAAATCAGTAAACTGAAGCAGCTACAAGATTTGTATGCAAGTCCCTGAGAAACTCTCCTCAACCCACATAATGCTGTTAACGTCTGCTCAAACTTCTTATCAGCGCTGCTCAATGCAAGTCTCAAACTGACAGCTGAGCTTCTCTCTCCGCTTCCAGCCTGCCATCGGGAAGAATTTGTGGGGAAAAAAAAAGACAATGCAACCCAGTTACAACTCTGCTGCTCCCACTCCTGAAGTTAAAGGGATAGTTCAGATTATTTTAAAGGGGTTTAATTTGAGTACTTATCTTCTGTTAGTGTATTATCTACAGTAGATGGTGGTCTGTACGCCCCCAGTTTAGAGAAGCAGAGAGGAGTACCAGCACAGAAGCTAAGCAACTTACTTCTGTGGACAGGGTGAGCAACAAAAGCTATTTTAGCCACTTAAAGCTACTACAAGAAGTAGTTAACTGGTTATAAAACAGTCTCAGTTTAATACTAATGCCTTGATATGACCTGCATAAGCAAATAACACCATCTGCAAGAAGACTGACTATTTCTATTTAGTTGTTCTTAATGCCTGCCACCAGGTAGGATTTTCCTTGAAATCAGATTAAATGAGTCTGTGTTTATATTTTCACAGCCAAAGTTGCAGTGGGTAGTACATTGGCCAGTTAAGAGGAAATAAACATTTTCTGTATTTATTTAGTGTTTGTTTTTAATAATTATCTTTTGGGCTTTTTTAGCCTTTATTTCATAAGACAGTTTTAGACAGCCAGGAAATGGGGGAGAGGACTCTTAGCCTCTGTATGTGGGACATGCACTCTAACTGAGCCACGACAACACCCAAAAAATTTGATTTTTGACATTACATTTGGTGGTTATTAAGGTGGAAACAACCATTTTGGTCCACATGGGCCTCCAAAATCAATAAATTAACAAAGTTCCTTGTAGTTTTTTTTTTGTTTAAAGTCCACCTTAACAAATATACAGTATATATACTGTATATATATATACATATACATATATATATATATATATATATATTTCAACTGAAACTGTTGTTATATAAGCAAAATATTGCTCTCTTCAAACCAACCTCACTTAGCTTGTTTGTGTTTTCGTGGGACTTTAATGAATCTTAACTATCATTTTATAATACTGAAGTCACATAATAAGACAAACAAACTAACACACGGGGGCAGTGGTAGACAAGCAACTCTGTGTTCTGTGAGGTAAATTAACGATTTTGCCAGTGGACTCTGGTTGGTTCTGAGAGATCGATATTTGGCTTATATATTATTATATTGACCTTTTTAGGTGGCTGAAATACATTTTGCCGCTGACCCTGTCCACAGCAGTACATTGCTTAGCTTCTGTGTTGGTTCTCCGCTCTGCTTCTCCTAACAGAGGGCGTGTCGTTTGCCACCTACTATAGCCAATACACTGACTATTGATAAGTACCTAATTCAACCCCACGTCAAATAGTCCAAACACTCCCTTTAAACATATTATTACCTCTGTGGGCTCTTTGTCTATGACGGAGTTTAGTTTATCACAACATGATAGAATCTGGGGTCTGATGTGAAGTAGTGAGCAGCTAAGACTCCTCTCACACTTTAGTTCCACTTTTCTTAGCACCACTGAGATTTTGGCAGTCCCTCAGGGTTTCAATGTTAATATTCAGAGTGAAATGGGGGAGGATATTTCACATTCAAGCCCTCAATCGCTGCCACACGCCTGGTATGGTAATTAGCCTACTTAATTAATCTCAGCAGAGCGCCTAGCACAAGGGCAGGTTCTAATTTGACTATATCAAAGATGGGGGCAAATGCAGCAACTCTGAAATCACGACAAGGTACTTTGTATGTGATTTCCAAAGTCTGCTGTTATATCACAGGTTCAACAGGGCAAATAACAGCTACTGGTTCTTCTACAGCAGTATGAACATCTCCATAATGAAGTTCCTCCACGTGTTCTCAATTACAACATTAGGAAGACGGCCATTTTGAAGTGAAACTAATGAGCTGCAGGGCTGCGAGTCGAGTCTGGAATCTTAAACTAGAGGTGGAGGAGGCTGATTTGTCTTCACTTCCATCTTTACCCCCTTTACCCCCTCGATGGAGACGACATCCAAACACATGAACAGCCGTGTTAGGAATGCTGTCCCGCACAAAGCCCACTGCTCTGCGGTTCACACAAAGCCACAGTGTGTGTGTGTGTGTGTGTGTGTGTGTGTGTGTGCGTGTGTGTATGTATGTGTGTGTGAGACAGAGAGAAAGAGAGAGAGAGACAGAGAGAGAGACTTCTGGGAAAAGAGAGGCTTCGTGTCGGTGTGACTGTGAAGAGTAAACAGTCACAGGTACAGAGCGAGTGCAGGGGTGGAAAGGTGTGAGAAAGACAAAGAGAGGAATAAAAACAACAAGACAGGGGGGTTCAAAAAGGCATAACGGTGAGAAACGAAGGTGAAAGCTAACAAGCAGATCATGACTAATAACTGTGGGACTTTGTTTTTCTTTTCTGGTGTTACAATCATACCAAGATTGTGGCGTTGCAGTTCATAATCATACTGCTACTACTGTCTGCCTTGCAAAATGTCAGAAGTGTTTCTCCGTGTATACAAAGCCAAGAAAACACCGATTTCTGACATGTGCTGGCTCTTTCTCACCCTTTAAAGATCCAGGAATTTTTACAAGAGGAATCTCACAGGGATATACTCGAAACAGATTGGCCATAAAGCTGCAGGTTCAGAGGTTTGACATCTTCACCAGTAGCTTGATCAAGGATAAATATTTGGCTCATAAAAAATAATGACACACAGATGTGTAACAATATGTATAACTTGGATTTCTCAGATCCATACCATATGTAGGCTGAGTGTACAGTAAACCCCCTGGCGTCAAACTAACCTGTTGGCTTCACTGCCATTCCTTGATACCCAACGCACAGCTCAGATGAGACGCAGCGTGACATATCAGTTTACTAAAAGCACACCAGCTGTAAATGCTCCCTAAAGTCAGCTACGAGTGCATGCTCAAGTGCCAAAAAGCCCCCGAGATTACTTGAGGTGAACAAACCAAGAGATCCGTCTCAAGTAAAACATGCAGGGGTTGGAGGGGAGTGAGAGGGGGCAATGGCAGTGGTGAAAGTCTTCTGGTGGGTGCTGGCTGTCTGTGCAACGACAAGCTCTCCATCACAGCCCCCGCCGCCCCGAGCAGCAGGTGCACTGGCTTAGGTGAGAGATCTTTCTGACACTTGTAATGAGTGACAAGACCCACACCACCAACGCCACAGGAGAGGAGAGAGTCAGTCACACTGACACATACACACCACCCCTACAACAGCGATCTCAACTTCTCCCCTCTTGTCTGTTTTGAGGCACATGTAGGCCTGACACAATAGCTACGTTATCGATTTATCCTACAACATACAGGGTTTTACCCAAACAAAGTTGTGAGGCCTGGTGGCAAGTAACTTATAATGATGGCTGGTGGCCAAGTGCCTTTTTTTTTTTGATGAGGGCCTGCCGTGGGCCAGTGATGTACTGATGGCAGCATTAAGGTTGGGCCCTAGAGTTTCTGTGATAACAGAGTCATAGCTGGAATCAAGGACTTGAGTGGAGATTTGAAAATGTTACTATGTAATGTGTTGGTTTTTTCTTTGATGCAATTTATTCAACACGTGTAAAAAAAAAAACCCAAAAAAGCCACAACCATAATAAACATTTTACAAAGAATCCAGCCATGCTTGGGCGCAGCGGACCCCTGGTCTCGCAATACACTGGGGAAACCCTGATATATGAATATGACATCAATAATTTTTGGCTGATCTCAATACTGCCCATTTTGTTTCCATGTGTGTTTGTTTTATCAGGATGTCATCAATATTTTAGCAAACAAGATGCCACAATAAACAGCAGGGTTTTCTCTACCATTTTAAGACTAGAGCTCAGAGCCTAAGCATTTTATTTACTTAAGAATTAAAAGTTCATTGCTCTTAGGTGTACTTGCAATATAATGCTATTATATTATCATTATTAACGATACCCTAACTTATAGATCAGTTGACTAGTATTATCGGCCAGAGCTGTATCCATCTATATCAGTATCAGCATATGTTGTCTGATATATGCCTTTCTAAAAACTTTTCTTTAAAAAGAACATTATCCACACTGTTGCTATTTGTTGGCTTTATAGGCAGCATTCTATGTATATTTTTGTGTTTTTTATTACTAGTTATGTTTAAATATTAAAAATACAGCTGAAGGCTTACCATTTTACCACATTAAAGTTTGTTGCACTAATAACTGTAAAATATCCTGTCTCGATTACATATCTTTGTCACAAGTGTTAACCACTTTTAAGGGATCATTACATTATATCCTGTATATTATGTAACGTATAAAGAATATTGGCTGATTTATTTTTTTTACTCCTGGTATCAGCATCGGCCAGTCATGCCCTAAGTTTACTGCATCCGGTCTTAATGTTATACTGTTGGCCACCATTCTTATCTGTTATTATAACTTTGTACTCACCAAATTAACTGCTGAAATTTGGATACTGAGCAATATCACTAAAAAGAACTCAGATGTGTTAAAAACATGATCATTCTGGCAATAACACTAATTTTAATGATATATTTAATTATAATTATTTCAGATTATCAAGAGAAAATGAACAGTTAAATTATTAATCAAACTGTTGGTTGTAAACATCTGCCACAGTTTACAAACCAGCATCCTGGTTCAAGTTTGACCTACTGCACTTGCCGTAAATGGGTGCACACACAGTTTCCTGTGCAATGTAGGATTACTACCAACATTTCAAGTCCCCTCACTTTCAGTTTTACTCTAAAGTAAACGGTTACCATCAGCGCTTCTCAGTATTTTTGGCTTGTGAAAACAAAACAATGTCTACTTGTGAAGGGTCATCACCGGCTGCATACTGTATGTATAATTTTTAGAGTCCACAAGAAGTAAAATGACCAAGTAATCCATAAGAAAAAGCAAAGATTTGAGGAAAGTCTGACAAAAACAATCCGTAGAACATTGTGCAGCAGAAATATATATTATTCTGCTTTCCTATTGTGTTAATGTATCTAATCTATTTAGACAGTCTGGCCAAACTGTTATCTTGTGTACAAATTGCACACAAACATCTGATTCCTTGACTGCTCATTTGTAACACCATTGAACTTTTTAGTAATTTCCATGTGTTCCCATATCTCAGCAATTAGTTTTGCAAACCCAGTTCTACAAAATTGACAGAAATGAAATGACAAAAATAAGATAAATAAGACCCAAGTTCTGCCAAAAAGGTGATAAAAGTGTGTTGAATCAAACTGAACTCATACAAACACTTGTGTGCCTAGCAGAGCTTAAAAAGGTGCCTCAGAGCAGAGGTATGTGCTACACATCTTCAATATCTTCCAGTTGAGTAGAGAAGGTGAGTATGTGCATGAGGGCGAGGAACAAAAGCAAATCTTGTGGCCAGTGGGGCCTCCGCTATCAGCGTGTTCCTGTCAACGGTTCGCCGTGTCACATGGCTGCGTCCGTAATGTGAGCATGTGTCAACACTCATTTTGCATATCTGACGACAAACTTCAGTTTGCAGGAGAGCAGCTTTTACAAAGGAAAAGTGATCTGCAGTGCAGTCATGACAAAAACCCCAGCGCTGTCTACTTCAAAATGGTCCAGCACTCAAGAGATCTAACTTCTGTGAAGAATTAATGAGAATTTTAAAAAAAAAGTCTGATCTAAAAACTTCAGGCTCTTTTCAGGAGGAGGTTTCTCAAATTTGCAGGTGCACTGCTCCTTCACAGGAAGCTACAGCCACCACATAACAAGAGAGGAGAAGGAGGAAGAGGAGGAGGAGGAGGGCCTACAGAGTGACTGTATCCTGACAACAACCTCTGATTACACCAATCAGAACAACACAGTATGAGTGAGGGCAGGAGCAAAACCAGACCATACACCTCCACACTGCAGTGCCAATAAACAGCAGGCCTGACTCACTCAAAGTCTTCTCAACACCAGTGACGAGTGGGGAAGGATGGAGGATGTGTCCGACCGACCCGTGGAAAGCTCCAGCTGTGGCTAAAATTTTAATGAGCAGCTTTATGAGCTCCTTTATTAATCAAATATTCCAGACTCCATTTTTAATCAGCAGATTCTGGAGATTACTGTCCTCCCGAGCTCATAGGAGGGACAGACCTCACACACCGACGTGCACAGGCTTGCACGCCACCACAGCTTCATCCTCCACCATCTCTTCAACAAAGTCAAACCAGCATTTCATTTCCCTAAAGTGAATCATCTTAATACAAAAAAAAGGTCAAACTGGTCCACAGGAGCGACATCCAATTAGTGTCAAGTGTGACTAATTATAATCTGACAAACGTGTGAAATGAAGTCAGAAACCCAAGACAGAGGCTAATTATAGCACATTGAAACACTTCATTAAGCACAGTTTATAGCAAGGAGACATTCCACATCAGAATGCTAAAACGTCTCTGAGATGAAACGGCAGCTTGACAGCAGACACACACTAAAGCTTGTAAGGACACAAGAGAGAGAAATAGTCCAACAAAGGTAATAATGAAATGTGCTTTCCAATAATAATCCTGAAAAACACAGATATGACATGATGAGAGAATGGAAAGAGCAGCAAGGAAGTATTACTTATTTACCATTTACAATGAGCACTTTAAGAGGATAGTTCTGAGATATATATCCATGGTCTGTATTACAAACAGTAGATGGTGGTCAACATGCTCCTAGCTTGGAGAAGCAAAGAAGAGTGCAACAACTGAAGCTAAGCAATGTACTGCTCTGGACAGGGTTAGCAGCAAAACTTATTTTAGCTAGGGTCAGAATTATACTGGATTTTTGGACCCAGTGTCAATAATGCAATGGTTATCAAACATTATGTAAAGGAAGCAGGAAATTTTACAGTTACACAAACTTTGTTGTCCAAAATGACATCAGATCACTGAAACAATAAACTTTTACAGGTATTTTTAAAAATTAATTATAAATAATTATAAATTAAAAAACACAGAAAAAAATATATTAAGATAAAGGAAATATTCATAAAATGCTATTTATGAAACTAAAAGATAAAAACAACCTACATAATGTTCTTACATAAGGTTTTCATATCACCACATATCAAACAACATGCTGATACAGATCAATATGTGATATGCAAATACATTTGTCTGGCTCCAATTTTTTCCACCTAAAAAACACGAAACAAACAAAAAAATATTAGCATACGTGTACACTATAGTTTGAATTTTTTTTACCACTTAACTGTAACATCAGACAGCCTTTTCTGATGGAAAACCACCGTTATGTAAGGGAAATACTGCTCTCTCTAAACCAAACTCCATTAGCAAAATCAGTAATTTCATCTCGCACAACATAGGAGTGGCTACCTGGACCAGTTAGCTTGTATCTGTTATTGTTTGACTGTTTTAAAAGGTTATTTCTGATTCATGGAAGTCACACAATCACACAAACAAACACATCAAGGCACTGGTAGATCTGCAGCTCCCATATTCTGAGTTAAAATTACTGTTTTTGACAATGGAGTCTGGTTGAGTGCGAGAGAGCAATATTTGACTCTTATAATGGCAGCTTCCTGCCAGAAAAGACTCTGACCGCAAGATAAAGCAGTGAAAATATTTTTTATATAGTTTACACTTCAACTTTTATCTTTTTTTTTTTAGGTTGCTAAAAATACCTTTTTCTGCTGATCCCGTCCACAGCATTTCATTGCTTAGCTTCCTACACCAGTACTCCTCTCTGCTTCTTCAAAGTGGGGGCGTGCCAACCACTGATTATGGATAAGTACCTAATACAGCCCCACCTTAAATAACCTAAAGTATCCCTTTGACATAAAGTGTTTCACACTGTTCAGGTGGCTGTGACTGTATTGGGCAATTCCCTGTGGGACTCTGTGAAACTGTGCATAAAAAGTGCAAGCGCACTCAGTCGACTAACACATAAATACAGATTCAACAGAAATTTTGCAGCATCCAGAACATCATGCAATGATTGTGCAGGTCTGAGGTTGCTCAACTCTGAACTGGACACGTGCAAAATGATGTGCAATGGAAAAAAGTGGACAATCAGGTATGAAAAAGACCATCCTTCATCCTCTCCTACAGTAGGTGTAGTAACAATGTCACAACAACAATGGCAACAGTGTGTGGGTGATGTGCAAGGTGTTGTGTGGTCCACTCCCTGTGCATTACAGTCCACGGAGGTGCCAGGGTACCTCTGTGGAGGAGCAGATGGTTCTCCTGCTTGTGCCCAACACTTCCTCTCTGTCGGAGCATCTCTCTGACAGATGGGCCCAGGATCCTGGACCAAGCTAATCTCCAGCACTCCTCCACTTAAAGGCACAGTGGAGCGCCTGCCTGCCTGCCTGCTCTGCTCTTCCTCCACCACAGTCCCAAACGAGCCATGATGGTGATGATAACACACATCAATACTGGCTGTCACGTCCTGCTGAATGTGCCTAAATTATTATCTAGTTTAAAAGCATAAAATGACAACAAGCAGGAGGGTTATTGTGTCTGACTTGCAGTGAAATGTTATCCAGAGGAATTGGTGAGAAGAACAAAGGAGAAAATGGAGAAAAAGGTGGAGCATTTCTTTGAAGTTGAGCGATAAAAATGACCAATGCACGGGCTATTTCAGCACAGAGTGACAGTCTATTTCTAACAGCCGACTCAAATTGCTGTCACTTTTGTCGATTTCGCCAGCAAGCATGCAAATACAAAATGCCTCCTCCCTTTGCTTCACCAGCCGGGTCCTGACCACGTCTGCGCTCGGAGGAGCCAAAGTTGACATGTCGACAATTCACACCAACTATAAACGACTTCTCTCGGTATGTCAGATGATATTCCGCCGCTGTGCCCAACCGAGCACGAAGAAAATCGGCTTTTAATTATTCGGAGCGGCGCAGGGGCACGTTGTCGACAGTTTTCAAATAAATTTACAGCCCAGGAAAGACGACACTCTTGTGTTGAGTGTGTAACCGTGTGGAGGAAAAGCTCCACCAGTGCAGTCAAAATGTCAGGCAGCCTTAACGCACATGTTTAAGACTAAATGTTAAAATCTTGTTGGAATAAAAAGAAGTATACGAGGCTACTTTGCCATGCAAGAAGTACACAAAATGAATTTGGACAGCTTAATCTGTCATATGCACACGGCTGGGAATCACATGCACAAGCAGACAGTTTTAACGTACAAGTTGGCAACAAAGTAATTATTCACAAAATTTCCTAAATGTCTAAATTACTTACGCTTTTAGTGGATTCTGAATGACAGCCGCCATTTTGCTACAATGTAACGCAATATCGGCGTCTTGCAGTTCTGAGGGAAACCTACAGGAACCGGCCAATCAGAGCGCGGGGTGAATTCGTGGACCAATACATTTGCAGCATAGGCGGACGGGGCGTGGCTTTCTGGGGTAAACTGTCAAAATTATTTTAAAGGGTTTTCCCTTGTATTTATATTGTTCACTGTCGGGCCATTCCACTGAATCGGTGCCTTTCCCGTCCCCAGGACAATACATGCATAAATATGCATGAAAAGTATCTGTATAATATATTACATTATCAAGCAGTTTGTCCTAATTGCAATTCGAAGATACACCATGTAAAACTTTAATTAAAACTACAAAGAACACACTGAAATTTTAGCCTGTCCCCACTCTTTAACACTACACTTTACCATGAAATAAAATTATAGCAGTCCTTCAGAAATCTTAATTTTTGCATTATTGTGCGATTCTATAGCCTACTATTTTAAAATATTTAATATTTTATTAATTTAATAACAATAATTTAATTTTTATGTATTTATACTATAGGGCACTACAGAGCCATTCCACCATATCCATTCCTTCTCTGTTCTGAGGACATAAGATGCATAAATATGCATGAAAACTATCTGTACAATACATTATATTATCAAGCAAAGTGTCCTGCACTTCGCCCTGTTTGCAATTTGAAGATACATCTTGTGAAACCTTTATAAAAATCTACCTAGAACACTGAAAAAATAGGATTTTAGCCCATTACTACTCTTTAATACTACACTTCACCATGCAATAAAATAATTACAATCCTTCAGATTTTTTTCTTTTTGATTCTTATTTCTAATTTAGTACTTTAAATATACGTATATATGTAAAAAAAAAAATAAAATAAAAAAAATAATAATAAAAAAATGTATTTTTGCTATTTATCTATACAGTATTTTAGTATCTTAAAGGGTTTCCCTTTGTATTTATATAGTACACTGTAGGGCCATTCCACCGAATTGGTGCATTAAATGCATAATTATGCATGAAAAGTATGTGTATAATCTATAAATGTGTGTATATGTGTATAATATATTATTAAGTAAAGTATTCTGTACTTTGTCCTACTTGCAATTTGAAGATACACCAAAACCTTAATAAAAAACACCCACAACACTGAAAACATGGGATTTTAGCCTCTTTAACACTATACTTTACCACAGAACAAAATCTAAAATGATAAGAATCCATAACATATCTATTTTTTGTATTATTGTGACCACTTTAGTCACAATTCCAATTTAGATGTTTACAAATTAATAATATGTTTGTTAAAATACACATTTACTGTGTTCATCCTGTTTCTCTGACACTGCCCCTAAAACTTCATATGATAAAATAAATTCTCTCTCTTGCACTATTTTGGTTCATATTGCATGTGTTTCATGTATTTGCTAATGGCATACTGAAAACCAGTCCAGTCCTATTACGAAACTGTTAAGAAAAACACATGATCCTCATTTAGAAATGCTGTAAAAAATAAATAAAATGGCCTGAGATTGATCATAACACATTCTGAATAGTTAAATGTGATATTATGTTATAAGATACAGTGCTGAAAAAAGACAAAGAATGAAGTTTAATTCTGAAAAGATACAACATGCAAAAAGCACAAATTCAGTTAAATGGCCCTGTGGCAGAATAACAGCACTTTTTAAAGATATCCTGACTGGAGCTTTGGATACATATCAAGTGCAATTCCCTCCTGAGACCATGCAGTGCAAGTTAGTGGCAGAGAATATCAACATGGAAGCTTGGGTTTAATTATTTATTAAAATAATTATAAATCATTTATCATCATCAATAAGCACCAAGCAAATAATTTCCCCTCTCTGTATCTGAAGCTGCAGTGCTGGGAGAGGAATGGAAGCAAGGCTCATAAATACACACAGGCGTGCACACGATCTATTCCTCCCACATACAGTACAAGTAAGTGGTTTGACACAGGCAGATTTAAACACACAAACACACACACACACACACACACACACTGAAAACATGGAGGCAATTCAAGATTATGTTTTTGACAGACGGGAGCTGATGCAACTTTAATCTTATGCAAATCTTCCATCAGTTTTAGCAAGTATCCACACATCATCATCATCGCTTCAAGTTTCCAACAGTTTTAAATGCATCAATCAGTCTTGTTTGATTTGTAGTGTGTGTAGGTGAGAAGTGTTGATTAGCACCCAACCTTATTTAAAAAAGAAAATGGACATCACAAAATGCATCTGTCAAACACCACAAAGGATATCTGAAGCAACAGACGGCACATATTTGCATTGGAATGAACTCCAGTACAAGTAATCCGGCATGATGTGTCTCCTATTCTATACTGTGCAATATTAGCATCTCAGAGGAGGGTGTGTGTGTGTGTGATGCAACATTCAGACAAATAAATCTATTTTGAGACAAGGCAGACACATCTTCTCATCAGACATCAGAACCAAAAAGTTCCACGTTATGAGCAAAGGGAGAATCAACTTTATCTACAAAGCTTGCAATCGACAAAGACCCTCTTTTTTTTCTCATTTTTAACAACAAAATACAAGCATGTGTGTTTAAAGGCATCACCTTGTGCTTTAAATGACATCCAGATGTGACGGTCTCTTACTCAATAACTCAAAACTAGAAATAGTTAAAGCTCTCAGTCACTAAATATGGTTCATTGCCACATTTGAGCATCAATTTTCATCTGTAATGCTGAAAGATAAAAGAAAATAAAACAAAAACAACATGAGGAGAAAGGGTGGTTCACATACAGGCACTACAAAGTGTATAAATATCAATACAGTAACTAATGTCAAACAAAACCCAAAAAATAAACCAATAACGGATGTAAAATAACGGAAAAACAAGCTGTGAGCTAAAACAGAACAAAAAATGTGTTGACCTTTTGTCAGGAGTCCTTATGTCAGACGGAGACCTGGAGGCGTGAAGGTAATTCGTAAAACTGGTTTGAAGACAAATGTAGGTGTTCAGTTCTGCTAAACGATGTCTTGACAACCAAAAAGGCAGGAAATGCAGATACTACACATACAAAACAAATAAAGCAAAAGTGTCGAGAAGACAAATTTAAACATGAAATACAAACATTTTATAACACGTGAACACTAAAAATGCCACTTGGTAAAAGAAGACAGTGAGGTTCGTTCAGAGACCATCCTCTAAACAGGTAAAAGGCCATGGATTCATCAGACGGTCATGCATGCCAGAGTGCTAATAAGTATTTTTTTTTAGCTTCAATACATAAATAATTTTCAACAATTCAAATGTACACTCCTCTAACATATCTCTATGTCTTCATACAACCACAAATTACAAGATCAAATATAAACATTATACCAGCACGGACACAGTGACCTGAATGATTTTTGGCACACCAGATATCCACATCCATCTAAACCAGAGCTGCAATGATTATTCGATTATTCGAGAAGTTGTCAACTATTTAATTAATGGCCAACTATTTTGATTGTAATCGTGTAAAAAATGCCCAAATTCTCTGATTTCAGCTTCTTGGGTCTGAATATTTTGTGGTTTCTTTACTCCTTCATGATAGTAAACTGAATATTTTTCCATCGTGGACAAAACGAGACATTTGAAGATGTCACCTCAACATTTTTCACTATTTTCTGACATTTTATGGACCAAACAACTAATCAATTCAGTGATAATGAAAATAATCATTAGTTACAGCCCTAATCTTGTCATACTGTCATAGATTTTAGCTCAGTTTGGAACAGGGTACGTGATCATATGGATATCTGGATTTTGGCCATGGTAAGCAACAACAGCCTATAACAGCTGAAAAAAGGCTTAGTGCAAAAACTAAAATGTTGCAATACAGCATGCAATGGAACCCGCAGTTATACCTGCACGGATATAAAATATCTCCTCGCCATTACACGTATGTACGACATCAGAGAAACAATGCTTATTATTAAGAATTGCTGGAAACTAATCACACCAACCCCAAAGGGGTCTCGACTAACTAATATTCTTTAAATGATACATTTTTTTAACATTTTCTGATAGTAGAAAAATAGCTCAACAGCCTTATTTAACGTAAAATCAGGGATTTGTGTCGATAAGAATCAAAATATTCACTCTGTGAATAATCAGAGTGGAAATGCAATGCAGGTTTCACACTCAGTCAAGTAACTCACATGTTCTGGCTGTTCTACAAAGGCCACAGGAACTCTGAAATCCCAAATATGCTAATTGTCCTATATATAATGTATATATATGCCTAAAAACTTCCTTTCCACAGAAACGAGACAGAACCATCAGAGTAACAGAGGTAAAGCAGTGACAGACTGCAAGCTGACTGAGCCAGTGGTTCTCTCTGGTGCTCCGAGGAAGGAAGGCCGTCCCTGTTAAAGTTCTCCAGGTTTCTGGTTGCAGCCGGCGCACACGCGCACGGGGTGGTCCCAGCCCCGCGACGGAACGGGCCGGCGCTCCGGGGAGCAGTCGTCACACACTCCCTGGCCACAGGCGCGGCAGTGGTGCTTGGAGAGCTTGGCAGTGAACTCGCGTTGGCAGTTGTGGCAGGACAGGATGTCCTGGTCAGGCACCCAGTAGGCAGGACGGGCTGCGTCTTTCACTAGACCTACAGGAGACACAAAAACACACATAAACAAGCACATATTAGCCATACTATGAGGTTACATCTTTTACATTTATTACATATATGGTAGTAAACAATTCTGGAGAAAGACAGCTGATTGTTGAGTCTCATTCCAAGGTCATCTAATACTTGTGCTTTGGTAACGAGATGCAACAATCAACTATCTTACCAACCAGTGATTGGCCAAAGTGTCCCATAAGGGGCTAGATTTTCTAAAGACTGAAAACAGAACGGAACCAAAATGGTGGCCACTTAATAATTTTTCTCCTATTACAACTAGTACAAGAAAAATATGTTCCTGAAAATATTTTAGGCAAGAAATAGGGGAAGTAGTAAAAGAATCTTGACACATATTTGATCCTCACAGTCTTTTTCAATCTGAGCCCTGTGTGTTATACTGGACTGACTCACTGATGATGACTTGTCAGTAACATGGTAGCACTGCCCTAAAGCACACCCTGCTTTATTGTCTATTTTTCTCTAAATGGGACCATAATTTACAAAATGAACATCATGACATATTGAAGATTTGAAACTAGCAACTGGGACCATAAACTCATTAGGAAACTGTTTAATGAGCTAATAAATCAAGTGAGAGGTAAGGTTATTGTCTCATAAGGTTCCATACAATTGGACTTCTTTTGACAACCAGTGGAGTTACCTCCTGTTTGCTACTAGAAGGAATGCAGGGTTAAGGCACTCTCTTCACTCATTCTACAGTATATGGCTTTAAGTACAGTGCAGTAAGTTACAGGAACAGGTTTATTCGCTTTCCTGCTGAGAAGATCGATAACACTTTCTATTAGCTTAGTAAAAAAACTGGAGACAGAGGAAAACTGCTAGCCTGGCTTGGTTCTAAAGATACTTTAAACCTATCCTATATCCACTGTCAAAGGGCATTGATGAATCTGTTGTTAATAACCTCACGTCCTGCTGGAAGCAGGAAATTCTGCCTTCTAAAGCCACCAAAGCTGACTAATTAGCATGTTATATCTCATTTGTTTAATCTGTCTGGAAACTGAAGTGTAGAAACGGTGAGTTGTGGTTTTATGGGGGTTACGTCCTAGGCTTGGCAGGGAGAAATTACTTCCTGGAGTCTCTGTTGGTTGCCTGGCAACTGGTCCCAGCCAAGGAATTGTCCAGAACATAGCCCCCTTACTAAAACAGTGAGGTATTTCTTTGATTTAAATGTAGCCTATGAACCACTTCCATCCCCTCCCTGCTGATTAAAAATTGCTCTATGCTGCAGTACCTACATTTATTTACATTGACTTACTCAATTTAAAATACCAGACTGTTGATATCAACACTTTCTATTCTCAGTTACCATCGCTTTACTTTAGCTTTATCCATGCTTATTTTTCCTTTCTACTGCTTGAAGAGCACTGTGACTTCAAATACTTGGTTGGGGTATCCATGGAAACATGGAAACAAGATTTGGAAATGAGCAGGCTAATTTAGTTGTGACTGAAGCAGACCTTGCTGCACTAAGGTATTTTTGGGGTGGTGAATATGGAGACCTTTTCAGCAGGATATCAAGTTATCACAAACATGTTCATCTATGCCCTTTAAGAGTAAATCTAAGACTACAGTTGGCTAATACAGGCACCCAACATAAATTAATAATCATACTACTTATGCTTTGAATTAAGCACATGCTTTGACGTTTTCTAAATATGATTAAAACATGTGTGAAACAACATCCAGAAGGAAAAATAAGGGCTATGATTTGTGGTATATTTGAGTACAGGATTTATACTGCCAACACTGCGCAATCTCTTCCCATGCAAGAAGAGCCAGTTTTCTCAATCTAAAACACATTTTGGTTTATATTGACAGAAATGTGTCATATTGGCTGTTACAAAAATGTTCTTCTCACAAACATTGACAGGACCAAAGGGCATTCTCGACATTAGTGCAGACAGTGTGGAAGCGACTGATCCACAGCACTCAAGCAACCTGAAAAAAATTTATATCACCGACTCCTCAACAAATATAAAATGAATGTGAGTTTACAGCAGCAAGTCTCATAAAATGAAACAAGTAAACATGGTAACTGGTCATCTATCTCACCTTTGCACTAGTCTATGTTAAACATTAAGGTAGCAGGACCCCTCTGCATGGAAGCACTGCCACTGATATGTCAAAGGCAATTTTAGGTTCTGTAGCCAGTGTGTGTAGGATTTAAATTTTTTTGTCTATACACATTTCTTGTTGGCAATAAACCTACAGACAGTATTTGAAGGTTTGCTTAAGGGGATAGTTCAGGTTATTTGATCTAGAGTTATATGACATACAATAGCCAGTGTATTAGCGACAGTAGATGGCGGTCGGCACGGCTCCAGTTAGCACAGAGCACAGAGGGGCATCAGCATGGAAGTTAACAAACGTACTGCTGTGGACAGCGTCAGCAACAAAATGTATTTTAGCCACTTAAAAAGGTTCATCTAAAAACATCAGTATCAGTTTAAGTGTACACTGTATTTAGAATAATATTAGCATTTCACTTTGCTATCAGACAACGTTTTCCCATAGGAAAAGTCAAATATCACTCTCTCTAAACCAACCAAACGCCACAGGCAAAATAAGTCGCAGATCACAGGAGTTGCTGATTTACTGATTTTAGTGGCTTTTGGTTTTGTTGCTTCCATGCTGGTGCTCCTTTCTGCTTCTCCAAACTGGGTGGGGGCTGACCGCCATCTACTGTAGATAATACACTCACTATTGATGAATACCTCACACAACCCCACAATAATCTGAACTATCCCTTTCATGAAACATGTCATTTCAATCACGCATCGGAGTCTCTCAATAATACTTCATTTTGAAGCAGTAGGACACTACTTGCTCCTGTTTGGATCAGTTATTTCTTCGATCTGTCGCATTTGCATGATTTACAACAAGTGAGCAAACAACTGTGAGCTTTTGGTAATTGGACAGGCTGTAATACAATTAGAGCAATAGGACATTATATATTCCTTCCAAGGAAAGCTTTGCAGGCCAGACTGGTCCATTACATCTTTGAGAGTTCAAACTAGAAACAAGACCTCCCTACTTTTCTTTCTTACTCTAAGCACATTTGGCCTCTGCCAGCAGAGGGCATCATATCTACTCACTAACATTTACTGGGTCATTTGTTCCTGTTACATAACAACCCTCTTTAGGTTTTGTTTTGGGCAACACTCACCAAGTGGGATGTCAATAGCAGTGACCACAACCCCGATGGTGTTGGTCACAGCTTCTCCAACCTTCCTGGCAAGGTTTCCACCTTCTTCCTCCTCGAGCTCTGCCTCCAGCAGCTCTGCATGAAGATGAAAAAATATCTTCGCTAAAGCCGAGCTCACCAAAATGTCAAACAGCTGCTTAACACACACTCTTAGAAACAAAGGTGCTCACTGGAACCATATATGGTTCTTCAACTTCCACTTGGAACCCTTTCAGAGGATTCTGTAATCTATGTTACAACTGTAACATGTAACAATCTTTAAAGAACACTTTCTTCCAAAAAGGGTTCTTAATAAATGGAACCCCTAGAACCCTGGATGATACCTTTCTTTAAAAAAAGGGTTCCACAGAAGCAGATGGTTCTGGGTGGAACTTCAACCCTTCAGAACGAACCTTCCTGAAGCCCTTGTTTCTGCGAGTCCACACAAAAGAACACTTGACATTTTTCAGAGTGTGTACCTGCGTATGAGGCTCTCTGCTCGAAGCAGACGTCACAGACTCTGACAGGGGCAAGACCCCAGCCTCTCTCAGGGACGGGCGCGGCTTTGGAAGAGCAGCCATCGCAGAAGCCCTCCCCGCAGGCACGGCAGTGATGTTTGGTGTCATTGTCCTGGAAGACTGTGTGACACTTATGGCACACCTTGTACAAAACGAAAACAATAACAACATAGGCTGTTATTGACCACAAGCTGGAGGGAAGAAGATTTATCTTGTGACCTGCAAACATAATGTTGTGTAATGGGCACAGAACAGCAGACAGTAAACATCCCTCTGGACACGAAAGTGTTGACTTGGCTGTTGGTGGCGGGTGGCACAGGGTGGGGCTGTGTGTCACTCACCAAGATGAGGGAGTTGGGTTTCCAGTAGGCTGGGGCGATCTGATCTGTCAGCCAAGAGGTGACGGCCTTGGCAGGCTTGACACTGAGCTCTGACACAGATTGGGCCACTAGGTTGACTCCGTCCAGAAGACGCTGCGCTGCATTGCTATTGTCCTTTAAAAAGCCATCCGACTGCAACAAGCAGACAGGTTTTTACTACATAAACAGATAAATGATTATCTCTAGCCATAATTACAAGTCTGTACTCAGATTTCTTGTTTTGCCCACAACCCAAAGATATTCTGTTTACTGTAATAGAGGACCAAAGAAACCACAAAATATTCACATTTAAGAGGCTGGAATCTAAGAATTTCCTTAAAATAGTTAGTAATTAATTTAATAATTGGTTCATAATCGATTAATTGTTGCAGCTCTATGTACATGAAATCTACATCAGATAAATGAATTAAATAGCTTGTTTGTCTTACCCCTGGCCATACATGGTGGATCTCAGTGCGGACAACCGTATCCACTGGGTCCTGGTTCCCATACCAGTACTGACGGCTCCGATAGATCACTCCACAGTTGGGACATTCAATTACATACCTGAATATATAATAGAGACATAAACTCAGTCTCTGTGAAAATATAAATTGGTTTGGATTGGATTTGATCATCTTTATTGTCCCCAAGGGGGCAATCTGGTTTGCTAACATTAGTCAACAATTCACAACCAACACCCATCATAGGAATGAATAAAGAACATAAATACATTTAAAAACATACAGCAGATTTTATCATAATAAAGTTGTAATGTAATTACATTTGAATCTGGGGTACTACTTGGAGCATGTAGGCTACTGTAAGTACAAAAAATAGATTTTAGGTCAGAGTCTGGAGCACCAGAGCTAAAATTAGGTTCTGTAAAGGTAACCTAAGCCTAACCGAAGCCTAGTTACACACGACCCTGCAGGTCATTCAGCTGCTACTCACCCAGACCAGGCATATTTGGCAAGGCCCATCCATGGAGAGTCTGAGGAAGCCGAAGTCTTAGGGACAACTATCACTTCCTTTCCCCCTTCATAGCAGGCCTAAAATGATACAACACACAATGAGTTTAACTTAAGACTCATCAGAACAAGAGTAAGTATTAAGTCAGTGGTGTAGAGAGAAAGCTCAGTTGTATTTAACTGATAGACACGAGCTCCTGTGCTTACCTTACAGATGTAAATGCGATTATCATACTGGACAGAATAACGGCAACGATGCTTTGCCTCGTGGCAAACTCCTTCTCCTAAGTGGTTCATGCTGTTCTTGCAGCCGGATCTGGAATAAAAGTAATATATAAAAGTAATCAGTATGTTTAACAAACTGAAGAACAAGAGACTGAAAGTGATATCATAATGTTCCAATTATTTTTAAAGGCAGAGAGGTACTGACCCACAACTGAGGCACAGGCTGGAGCAGGTGAAGTACTCATCGGGAAAGAAGCAGCTGTGAGCTACAAGCTCACCTGCAATTTCCCCATTAAAGCGCTCACTCAATGCCTGCAGGAAAATCAAGGAGGAGAAATTAGTGAGAGCCAGACAAAACACCTCTTCATACAGTTTTACTGCACAGACATAGTTCAATAGTGGCTTTAAAACACCAACAGGTCGATCTGACGCTGACTTTATACCTGCAGGGCTTTGAAGATGACCACAGGGGTGCGTGGGGAACGGGTGGCGTTGTTATCCAGGAGCTGCTCCAGTTTATTCTGCAGGCCACGGAAGTCAGTGGGAGGGTTGAGAGTCTGCGTGCCCCAGTACTGGACAGAGCTGAAGGCCTCTGGGAAACGGGCAAGCTTCTTGAAGCGCTCCGACAGCAGCCGATCTACAGACTCAGATGACTTATCTAGAACAAGACACAGATGGAGAGGTTACTTTAGAGTGTAATCAGAATATAATGTAGATATTCCATTAGTATTTGTCTTTCAGAGCATTGAATGCAACAGAATTCTTAAAATACTGCTTCATTGTATCTATAATGATGTGACAGAAAAACACTTGAAATATTAAAGCAGAGTTTCTAAAAAAATTTCTCAGGCAAGGGCCCTTTACAAGATAGAAAATATGCCATGTCCTTTAAAATAATTTGATGTAGCCTCATTTTTACACTTCTACTTGGTTATGTGAAATAGCAACATAAGAGAAATCTATTAGAAATATATTAGACATGTATTAAAAATATTTGCACCATGTCAACACAGACTGCCCATGTGGAAAGAGGCGGTTTCCCCAATTAATGGCTGATGCACGCTTGGAAGATTATTTTGAATGTATAGAATGTAATCTATTCTCTATACCGAATTTAAAATTTTAGATATTATACATTGAACTATGAAGCATTTTGTAAAAAAAACAAAACATTTTGAGAACCACGGTATTAAAGTCAAAAATATTGCAGCAGGCCAAAACACCCCCACACCAGTGATAAAGCTATGAGCAAACATGTAGCTCATGTAGTTCCTTTACATTACATATGTTGTTCCTTGTCTTGAGGGCAGTGTTCTGTAAGTTTTAGGACATTGTGTACTTTACACTCCAAGGCCTACCACGTTTTTGAAGGTGCTCCTTCTCCCTCATAAACAGTGATTTGTTCCATTACATTTCTATATAGTGTGAAAAACAACTTGTAGAGACTTGAGTGATGTCATGCACCACAGTTAATATCAGGTCTTTTATTTCCTTCAGTTATTTTATTGCTGCATGGAAACGGGGAACAGACTTCATAAAAAACCTGCATTTACAACAGCAGAGATAACAGAAGTCTGACCACAGTAAAAGCAGGCATGACGCTCACTATTGGGGATCAGGATTAACTGAAGACTCCAAGTCTCGGCAAGTTAATTTTCATATTGTAGCAAAAACAATAGAAATCAGCAGCAGCCTGGACGTTATGAGAAAAGAGGAAGTGATTCTGGAGAAAGATAGATGATTGATGAGTCTCATTCCCAGGTCATCAAATTCTGATGTTTTGGGAACGAGACTGGACAATCATCTATCTTGCCGACGTGTGATTGGCCAAAGTCTTCGGTCATAGGCTATATTTTCTAAAGCCTGAAAGCAAATCCAAAAGGAGGAGCAAAAGTCTAGTTTTCACACAGACCAAATGAATTACATTATGCTTCAAGGTTTTTCCGGAACTTTTGCCCAATGACACCAAAAATACACCATCTATGCAAGCTTTAAATCATGTGAGTTGCATGCTCTAGAAATGGTTGACAGTGAAGTATGAGTTGTAGCAAGTGGCGTGAAACATGCAAGAACTGGGGTTGCCTTTCAAGTGTGTGACTGCAGCTATAAATTTGTGTAATTTTTGACTTCACTGCACATTCTGCACAAGAAGTAGTGTTCACACATTTCACAAAAAGTTGGAATGCCGATCGCCACCTCCGGTAATGTGGAAGAAAGAAGGAGAAACACTGTAGGCTAATATTTGCTAAACCTGTAATTTTCCACAGATGCTTAACCCTTAGTTTACCTTAAAGGCACCGCCTCTTGTCCCTGCTGGTGATGTAAACCTATATTCATGTCGATACAGTCACATTTTTGTTCTAATGGAAATTTTTAAAGGCTCAGTGTATACGATTTAATAAACACCTGAAAATTGTTGCCTTTTCATTACCTTAGAATGAGTCGTTTATATCTACAAATGGGGCGGGTCCGCTTTTGTGGAGGCCGACACATTGAACCTCCATGCTTCTATAGTGGCCCAGAACAGACAAACCAACACTGGCTCGAGAGAGGGCCTTTCACGTCTTTCACAAGTTTCCCAGCCACTGTCATTTACCTAACACACTTGGAAGACGAGGGGGAGGCGAGTGGTATCCAGCTGGTTGCAATTGACAATCTCATTGCGAAATGTCCCTAAATCCTACCTGGACCTTTAAGTAAAATTCTACTTATAGTTTTGACTCCAATAATGTGTAATACACAAAGTAATTACACTCTAAATGTGTAATAGATAAAGCGCTTGTACATCATAGCAGAAAATTTGAGTTACACAGGAAGGCAATCTAGGCACTCCAAAATATAACAAAGAACAGCAACAATGAGAAAGAAAATATTAAAAAGACATTATTGTAGTTGCTAAATCGTTAAAAAAGCAAACGTGTTTTGGTCTTCCTCAGGACTTGAATCGAGTTTGGTTTATAGCCTTGCTTCCTTGTTATTACTATTTTTTGTCATATTTTTGATTGTCTTCCTGTTTATCCTGTTTTTTCCCCGTTTTCAAAGAGCACCCAAAACATTTCTGATCTATGGTTGAGTATACAGAGTCATCTCTTCCCAGAAGTGTTGAGATATTTTACCTGAACCAAGCAGCTTAGTGTGGACTGTCTCATGGAAGATGACCACCGCAGGGCCCAGGGTGGACAGTGGGACATCCAGGCCACAGCGGGCCGTAGTGGCCTTCAGCTCCTTGGTGAAATGTTTCAGGTAAGCGTCCGAGGCATCCCCGAGGAACTTGAAGAGGTCATCGTGGAGGCGGTCAGCGTGGGTGCGGTAAATGATGAGGTCAGAGATGGCGAGCACCTTGAGCAGGAGACGGGTTCTCTGGCCCTGTTTGGAACTGTTCCCAAGCAGCCCCTCCGTGTCGATGACCACTACTTTACGGGTGGGGTCAAACGCCGCCCACACACCCACAGTGCAGGACTCCTGTGTGGGAGATGTCTTGAACACCTCTCTGCCCATGAAGAACGTGTGGTTCAGGGTGTGAGATTTGCCTTCTCCGGTGTTGCCAAAGATGGACACCACCTTCAGCAGCTGCTCAGGCTCACAGCTCAGACGCTTTACAAAAGAAGTGTCATCTTTTATCTGGAGGGGAACAAGAGTTCAGAAGTAATAATTAGTTAGTTAAACAAAAAAATGTACAGTATAAGTAAAGAATATAGACTTTTAGGTAGAGCTGCGTACTTTTAAGGTATTGACCAAAATAACCATCACAGAGTAGTAGTGTATAAAAGTCTTCATTTAAACAATACCTGCATTTAGTCCTTTTTGTACACACATCTAGAAAAAAAATGACTATTTGTATCACTCGCAGGCAATCACTACAAGCATATTTTGATTTAATATGACATGTGACTGGCCACTTACACAGCAGGTACCACCCATACAGTCTGTGGTGTGGCTAAGTCAAGCATGGCGTATTTGACGGAGTTGGCAGTTCAGCGTGCTGAGATATCACCAAAATGTTCAAAAGTATTTCTACACTACACGCCTATTGTGTTGATAAAAATAAATACAAAAAATGCTTAAGAATTATTCCATTCCATTCACATGATAGGCATCAAATGAAGTGGAAAATATGTATTAAATATGCACATCTTTCTTGTTGCACAGACTAGTAGTATAGTTCATAACCTTGTCTACCTCAGTCATCTTTTTGCTCAGACTTTTATACTGCACATATTATTTTATACTTCTATGTTGTTTTATAGTGTTTTTAATACTGAACATGCTGTGTTATACTATTGTTATGCTACTTTATACTATTGCTATACTGTATATACTGTTTTATACTGGTTTCATATTGTACATGTTTTATATTGTTTTTAGCTGTTTATCACCTGGTCTTGCTCAGCCATCTTGTTCTTCTTTTATTATTTTTTATTATTATTTTTATCTATTAACTTAGTTGCTGGTATATTTTTATACTTGTAAATAGAATAATTGATGGACCCAGGTAGAGAGACATGGCAAACTAACTAACTTAACTGCATTGATAATTTTTCACTGCACTGATAACTTGTTTATTTTGAATCCTTGAATTTGTGTTATCACAAAGTTATAGTATCATAATGTTTTAAATGATACCCAGCACTACCTCTAGGTGTTTTGATTCTATTTGCATTCAGCGATAAGTGTCGCTTTTGTCAACTCACCTGCATTTCCTCATTCTCATCAACCAATAGAAAACTGGAAATCTTCTCCAGAAGTTTTGCTCTCTGAGACTTGATCTCATCATTGGCTATTTGGACAGCGGGCGGGACAGATGTCTGGACAGAGTTGACCACAACTGGTTTGGGCGGTGGAGGGTAAGATGTGAGCTGGTGTTTCTTCTTGTTGCCTCCACTGTGGGTGCGTTTCTGACAGTCTTGGCACAAGTTAACTTTGCAGTTCTGGCAGCGGACCACAGATCTGTGGCGCTTGCCATTGTCTCCATTACCTCCTTTACAGTTGTCACAGTAGGGGACATGCCCTGGACCTATCTGAACCCTCTCATGGTTCTTCAGACGCTCCTGATTGTGGAGCTCCAGCTCACAGCGGACACACTGCAGGCTCTTGCATTCATCACACTCAAAAGCAGCCTCCTCAGAGCCACCACAGGCATAACTCTCCTGACATATTAGACTGGTATTGACTCCCTTTTCTGAAGATGAGCCATGGCCACTCATCGTTTCTTACAGGATAAATACAGATCAGTGAATATTGCAACACCTTTGACAACAGCACCAGCAATTTCCAATTAATGAAAATCGTACAACATGCAGTAATACTGACAAACTGAAATGACCAAATACAATGACTAACAGAGCTGCATAGTAACAAGGCTGGTGTAACAACTAAGTCTGAACAATAATACAATAACAAATTAATTCAGCATGATTTTAAAACACTTAAAACTGTTAAAAACATATATTATAGTGCAACGAACAGTGAGGCAATGAAGCACAAACAGCCGAGTAACACCTGATATCTTTCTCCCACCAACAGTTAGCTTGTTGTTCATGTATTGAAGTTAGCACTTAGCTGCAGCACTACATAAAAATATACGTCATTTAGCGAATTAAACTAAAATAATACAGAAACAAATGTAGGTAGTTAGCTTGTACCAACCGAGACAATGAACTCTCCCTGAAAAGATGAATGTGCAAATGTTGATGCTAACAACAGGCTAGCTAGCAGACTGACCCTCAGTAGCTCGCAGGAGGCAAACTCGGTGGTTAATTTGGCAACAAAGCAGCAAAACGTACTTTACAACTGCTTGGTTTCGACGGACAGTTTTAACTTTTTCCAAAGGAAAGCTGTAATTATCGTCCTAACAGTACATAGCCGTCCTAACAAGGAGCTAGCCTCTCCTCCAGTCTGTCAACTGAGCTGTAACAACATATCAACAAAAACAACAGCCAGTCAGTCGATGTCCAAAGCTCGGGTATCCGCGGGCTGTTTTTACTTTCAAACGGGAGGGAAATCCGCACGATTCTGTTTTAAAAGTCTTTAAAAAGTGTTACTGTGTGTGAATCCTTCCGAGCAGTGTCATTGTTTTGTTCTTCAGCCCCCTCCCTGCCAGGATCTCTCTAGCTACGTTATTTTGTTGCCAGGTCAGATCAGCTGATCAGATTATTTTCAGTCACAGGGTCAGAGGAGGGTAAAGAGCGGCGGAATCATGGGAAATGTAGTCAGCCCAGCCGTGAGGCGCCCAAGCTGAGTCGACAGTTTATGTGCCGTTTCGAACATGTTTTTATGTGCTCACTAAGCCTAGCTTTTTATTTTGAAACACTGTTACTATTTTGAGATAGATTGGTCATTAACCTGAGAATTTATGCTGATACTAAATTGATATTAAAATAATAAAATAATGAACAACCTGCTCAAATTAATGAGTTAGCATTTTGATATATCAAGTCATTACTTTGAGACTCTAACTCATTATTTTGAGATTTAAAAAGTCGTTATTTTTGATAAAGTTTCTCATAATTTTGAGATCCTCCTTATTCTGAGATATAAAAGTTTCATTTTCTTTTGATATATTAATTCATTATTTTTGAGAAGGTTTCTCATTATTTTGACATACTAAGTCATTACTTAGAGATACTAAGTCATAATGTTAAGATCAGTGATTATTTTAAGGTAACAAGTCATTATTTTGTGAAAGTTTTTCATTATTTTGAAATACTCCATAGTTTGACTGATACTGATACTAACTCCTTATTTTGAGGTTTGTCACTATTTTGACACTAATGAGAAACTTTCTCAAAATAATGGGTTACTAAGTTAGTATCAAAATAATTAGAAACTTTCTCTCAAAATAATGAGTTAACAACTCAATATTTTACTACAATTAGTTAGTATTTTTACTAACTCATTATTTTGAGAAAATTTCTTATTATTTCGAGATACTAGGTCATTACTTTAATAAAGTTTCTCATTATAATGACTTACAGGATCCTATTTTTCCATCACATTGGTGGAAATGGGCTTCTTCACAACCTGAATGTTTTGGCTGCAGACCTGCAGGGTTTAGGCTCTCTGCCAAGTAAATAATTGTTGAATGAGAGGAAGTCGTAATTTTTTTTTACACCCTTTCTATAGACAGGTTAGGAGCTCACACCATCTTAACCTCTTGGACTTCTGCTATCCTAACCCAAGGCACTGTAAAATACCATCAGTTATTAGAAGACCAAAGGAAGAAGCTCAGCCACATACTTAAGATTACTTTGAAGATAATGCTTGTCATTTGTAGGAGCTTTAGTGTGTTTTTTTCCTCCTGTATCTTATGAAAAAGATACAGACAAAGCAAAGTTATTCTGAGTTGGTGTTTTAATTAAAGGATTTTGATGAGTATAATCTTTAATCTTTAATAGTTTCTTTTGGTAATCATTTTGGGTATACCTTGGGCATAGTGTAATTAAAAAGACATATCTTTGATCATCACTTTACCAAAGAGAATTCCATGTGGGTGGTTGTTTTAAAAGTAATTGTTGGAAACACGCCTCAGCGTAAGCTTTCAAACAGAGGGTGGATTTAAATGGCTTTTGTCTTGTAAAGTAGCACTTCAAAGTATCAGTAGGTGACCATTTGTCCCCAGTGGCTTTGCCTTTTCCCTCCATTTCTTCACTGACAGTACCCTCCACTGTAGGATCTACAAACTGTATGTTTCCAGATTTATTTGCTGCGGAAGTTCTTAGAAAAACATAGCAACTGACAATAAAACATGTCTTACACTGCAGTGCATTTATTACAAAACTTTAAACACACACAGACACACACAAATATGAACAACAGTGACAAATAAAACATGGAACCAAGGAAAGATTTAAAAAAGAGAGAGAGAGAGTGAGAGAGCAGAACCGGCTTGTAAATGCAGTGAATTTTGGATAAAGATGGTCACATTTCTGACAGGACATAAAAAATCAGTACATTCAGTCTACACTTTGACACCACATCAGATGAGCCTGAAGATTTTCCTCCATCCACCATCACAAAAACTCTTCAAGCGTTTAATCAGGCTGAGTTTTTTTGACTTTGTTGCAGTGTGCTTGTGCTTGATGGCAATGAATATGGCCCGGTCAAACACATCTTTGAGGTTGTGCTGGGTCAGAGCCGAACACTCCACGTAGTCCTGAGCTCTGATCCTGTGTGCCAGCCTCATGGCTCGGCTGAAGTGCACAGGTTTGGTTCCCCACTGGTCCAGGTGGATGAGCACGTCCACATTGTGGCGAAGGTCCGACTGAGTCCCAACCAGGACGATGGGAGAGGTGGGGTTGCCGGCACGGATCTGTGTGATCCATTTGGAGGTGATGTTGTTGAAGGAGACAGGGTTGACCAGGCTGAAGCAAAGGATGAAGACGTCCACATGGGCATAGCACAGAGAACGAAGATGTCCAAACTCATCCTGTAAAATAAAATATTTAAAGAGATGATGAGGAGGAAAGGACTAAATATTTAAAGAAATCACAATATGGCGAGGAATATCTACCTGTCCTGCAGTGTCTATCAGCTTGATACGAGTTGGAACTCCATTCACATGAACCAAACCTGGAAATCAAGTAAAACAAAAACACAAGCTGTATTGTTGAGTCAAGCAGAAAGAAAAGGAAAAACAAAAAAAGTTGAACAAAAGTATTCAAGTCAACTGTCTTAACAGATGCTTAGGTTTTAAATCAAATTCAAAATATGTTTTGAAATAAACTGGGAAAAATTTCCAAAAAAAGTCCAATGTGCCCAAATAATGTCAAATTAGGTTCACAGCTCACTCTGAACAATTTTTGAAAAGCAGATTTAAGCTTTGTAAAACTCAAAGATTCAAGTTTGTCTAAAGAAGAAAAGTAAATCATCTCAACAAAAGATTATGGGTTGGAAAAACTTGTTTTAGTTTATTTCAAAACTTTTCTCAACTTTAAAAAAGTTTTCTCAACTTTAAAAAAGTGTTCACTCACCAGTGAAAACATCAAAAGCAGTTTGCCTGTACTCGCTGTTGTATCCGTTGAAGATGTAGCTGATGATCATGCTTGTCTTCCCCACAGCTCCATCACCAACCAGCATGCAGCTCACCTCTTCCCTCAGCCTGTTTGCTTTCTCGTGTCTCTGACAGGCCTGTGCCATCTTTATCTTAAGATTATCACTCCATTATTATCCCAGCAGCAGCAGCAGCAGTTTGAAGGTCCATGCAAAAGTGCAGCAGCACAGTCTTACTGTAAAAGAGGTCTTCCTCACCCCCAGGGGCTCGTTGGTGCCAATAAAGGCCAGAGGACACCTCGATTTGAAAGAACAAAGGCGCCCAATCAGATGAATGATGCTCCAAGACGTTGTCTGTAAACGTTTGATGCAGACTAACGTGGTCCCTCCCACAAAGACGAGCCTGAGGACCACTGCGAAGGACCGTACATGTTTTCTATCGATGGATTCCACTGTGAACGGTATAACTAATTTATAAGTACCCTACTTTAATAACTTACTGCTGTCTATTACTGCTGTTTGTCTGATTTTTTAAAAATGTTTATATATTTTCTATAAATAGAGAAGCCAGTCGTAATTTCATTGTACCTAGGCATAATAGCGATAAAGAACTCCCTGATTCAGATAAATATATTAATGCCAAATAGTCTCTAAAAGTGTATCTTGTGTTGTAAATAGTCTAATAGCCTAATGTTTTTGTTTGTTTTTTGTGTTCGTAAGGGTTTAGAAAAGTTTTTTTCATGCTACTCTGTTTTGTTAAAAAAAACAAAACAACTTCTGTAATAGCTTCTGCGCCTTCGTATGAGGGACAAAAATGGCATAAGTAGCCTATAGGTAATTACTGAAATACAACACACAAGAAATACTATTTTGCTTGATGTAGACACGTTATTAAAGCAAAAATAGTCATATATTTCGATAATATGGTTGTCATTTGTCATTGTGGGGGTTAAGCTTCTGCCAAATGGCATAAGCATATATAAATGAGTGCAGAAATAAATTATGACATACCTAAAGAAATTTTAAAAATAAATAAATTCATTCATTCATTCATTCATTCATTCATTCATTCATTCATTCGTGTATTTATGATCAATAATTTATCAACAATTGAGTGTAATACCGCCACCGGTCCATAGAGGGAGGTGTTGTTCCAGAATCGACGTGTGTGTCCATCTTTGGGCTCCTTTCTGATCCTGCCTTCAATTTGGTCTTGTACGTTTCGAGTTCTAAACTGCTGCTGGGTGCTTCAAGTCTCCGACTGTTCACGGTTAGTCAGACACACAATTAATTATAAATACAAGTGGCTTCTGTATTTTTGGTTTTCAAGTGGGTCAGGATGTTTAGCCTCACACAAAAGGTCTGTTTTTAATTTCATAATTAATTTCACTAATAGACATTTTTCATTTTGAAACGAAACACTAGAATAAACTCAGGTGTTACCAATGATGCTAATTAAGGTTTAGTTCCATTCAGGTCAGACAGTCCTGATGCTACTGTGCATGTTGGCTCACTGGAAAGACTCTGCTGCACTAAATGGAGTGGGACGTTCATTAGTATCATTGGTAACACCTGTGTTTGTCCGACTATTTCATATCGATATGGCTGCTGTGAAAAAGTCTTTTGTCAGCACAGCTTTCAGGATCCATCAGTAATTTTGTTATCGCAGACATTTTTAATTTTCCCAGACTTGTTTGCCAAGTTGTCATCTTGTTCATCCGTTTTCAATCTACAAATTCAGGTTTCTGATAGCACTCACAGGCAGCTTTATTCTCCCATGTAAAAGGGGCAAAGGGCACAGCTGAGGGGGCATTGTTAGGCTGTCACCAGCTGCAGTTTATAGCAGAAACTTCATGTACCATGTTTCATCCTGTCTGTTTCAGGGTGACCGAGTTCATAACTACACACAAAAAAGTCGTTTTCTGTATTTTCTGAAAATAACGTCACTCTCTGATTTTGTTTTTTGCTTGAACACGTACGAACATACTGATACTTTTAACACGTCATCTGTCATGATATGTTTTGTTTGTCACATGATGTTTTGTTGTGTGGACACAGGAAGATACCTTAGTGGATCTGAATAAAGAAGAAAGAACAACACTGCAAAATGACTACTACATAATAATACTACTACATGTAATAATGATAATTTGATAACAAATAATGATAATTTGGAATTTGCACTGTGCAGTGACTAGTGCAGCATACTATGAACAAAAGGACATCTTGGACTGGAGTTTAAATGTGGATTAATTGTTCTTTCTCAGACAGTCACACTTCAATCAAGTAGTTGTGAATGAGATCAGTACAAGCTGCTTTACTGCCATTCGTATTCATACCACACTGAACTTGTTGGATTTACAATTGCAATATGGCCAACTAAAGTATCCAAAACACCAAGGTTGCATTTTGTACAGACCCCAACAGAGGTCACGTCGTCATGATTTTAATAGTTATTTTTTTCAGTGATATTGTAATGCAAATGATCTTTCCCACTAATCATGGATCATATTGCAATCGCGATATCTGTTGAAATAATCACTATATAATTTTTTTACCTTATCGTGCAGCTTTATTAGCATGTCAGTTGCTCCAAATTTTCATCATGCATTTGATTTGTGTTTGCGTATGTAATCACCAAAATATTAATGTAATAATGCTGTGCTTACCTTGGACATGTATTCTCTGCTCAACATCAAAAGACACCAAAATACCAACAATGACCAAAATACCATCGCCTTGATCTTGTACTTCCTCTTTTGTCTTTAACTGTTTTTGGTGCACAGCTGCAGGATTTGTTTTATGAAGATAGGATATGTGCAGGTGATGATGCTTTTGATCAAGCCTTCAGATCCTCATCACACAGGAATTCTTGTGTCTGGCCCCTGACCTCATGAAGTAGGCCTACATTGTCATAGTGGTAGGAAAAGCAGTGGTTATAATGATAATTTGACATTGTGTTACTGTATTTTATTTTTTATTAAACCCATGACTGCAGTTCTATTCAAGACCATTTTTATTTATATAACCTGAAATCACAATTTGCCTCAGTAGGTTTTACAATCTGCACAGCATACAGTGCTCTCTGTCTTTAGACCCTTGCTTCAGGAAAGGAAAAGTCCCCCAAAAAACTTTCAACTGTAAGAAAAAAAAAACTCAAAGAAACTTCTCATATTGTCTTGAGACATTGGGGTTTTGCCCTTTCTTCAAATTCAGGAACTCAAAATCCAACATTTTCTGCCCCACATTATCATAGCTGCAGTGCAGAAGAAGTATACAAGCATTGTAGGATGTGGTTTCAGAGATCGGGAAACTGTTGTGGGGTGAAAATACAGCTTTAAACAAAGTGTTGTTTCTTATCTGTCTGAGCCTGCAGGAAACTCTGCGAGCATTGTGTTATAAGGTCTCCGCTTCCTGTTTGCCGTTGTTTCTCACTCACTCCTTCTCTTCTCCCTTTCTCTCCCCCTTTTTCCCACCACCTGCGGTGTGAGTGATAGAGTTTATTCCCCATGGAAGGAGGACAACATCTGGTCCCCCCCCCTCCCCTCCTCCATGACACACGTCATGTTGCCTGCTCGGCTCCCATGCTACACCTCTGGCAGCTGTGAGTCACAATGCTGTTCCTTAATCCAAGGTAAATGTCAAACACAGGAAACGCTCTTTAAATATCTCCATGTCCAAAGATTCTTTTTCCTGCAGCGGCCACTTTTATCATCACAGATCATACACTGAGCTGCTCTTTAATGCTACAAATGCAAATACAAGCGCTGTGCAGCCTCATGCAAGTTTGCAAGGTTTGCATGTACCTTAACTTGCGCAGCAGATGTCAGCAGTGTGCTGATGATTTTAGCAGTAGCTCATGGTCAGATCTGATACTGTAAACATGTTTTGTGTCTGCATTCTCACGCTCTCGCTCTTTGCATGACTAGACATGCAGAAATGTATCCTGACATAGATTTATGGAGGTAATCTGCTTAGTAAGGGTGTCTCAATGTGCGCAGCTTATGACGAGCCCCCAATATACACACACACAAAGCACACTTCAAAATTCATCCCACTCCTCTTGACTGCCTGACTCCTATGAATTTATGTAAATGTAAACACAAAGATCAACTCCAATAGCCCTCATGTCTCCCTGAAGTATTTCTCAGCTTGTTAAAAAGTAAACACAGCAACTGAAGCAAGTTCCTGCTGCATATCAAATCTGACAACAATAGAGATATCTGCCAGATAGGTGTTAAAAGATTATGCTCCTCCCTAAGCCACAGATAAGCGTGGCACGCTGTAGACAGGCCACAAAACAAAGTGGCTGACACAGAGATGAAGTGATAAACAAGCCATTTGCATAACATTTCCCGCATAATGTCTCTTTAAGTAGATATCGCCAAGGCTCTTAAGTGGTGAGGATTAGAGAAGGATGGGTGCCTCTGTCACAGAGACCTCACATAATGGAAGCCCTTTCCCTCTCCTTCTTTAGTTCCTAGGTGTGACTTTAGGGTCACGACTGGGACACACTGTCACTTTCTATACATATTCAGCATAATCGCTAATGCTGTTTGCAGCCTGATGTCAAAGGTCCTGACCTGCTTGTTTGAATTTGACACAAAACATAGACACGTGCTGGATTAACTTGTTTTGTGCTCATTGATGATTTGCAGTTATCACCCTTGGGGCATAGAGTTAAGTTTTTAACCCTTTTACTGATGCACTGCAAAGCCACATTTTTTGCTTTTTCCGCCACTAAATATTTCTCTCATTAAACGGGCAACTGATGATTAAAACATCTAACATGAGTTACACATTTTATGCAGTACAATTGTACTTTTAGTACAATTACACAACGTGCTATCAGAGCATAAACCACAGACTACTACTATAAGATCTCCTGTCTGTCGTGCCACAACTGAGCTCAATATAACAACAATAAGAGATTTTAACCCATTTTCTCAAATTCACCTCCTGAGAAATAGCTTTCCTCTTGTCTCATATCTCTGTTAGGCTGTAGTCGACCTAGTAGTAGTAGTAATAGAAACCTCATGAGCACACTAGAGAACTTATTTCAATTCATCCTGAGGGGACCATGAACGTGTGTACTAAATTTAATGAAAAAACAAAAGAAAACAATGTTGGCTTAATAATGTGAATAGTTGTAATTTACACCCCAGACAAATTACAACACCTAACCTAAGTTTTGCAGTTTAGACACTTATAGTACAGCAAATCAGAGCAAAAACAACAAAAAGAGTGCAGTCATCCTCCCAGTTCTGTGAGCCTGTAGTAGTAGTAGTGGTAAATGCTCATGTTAGCATGTCAACATACTTGTAATGTCAATGCTAACATGCTAACAGTTGTTTGGCATAATAGCAGGTATAATGTTTGCAATATTCACTATCTTAGTTCAGCATGTTAGCGTGCTAATAATAGCTAATTAGCAATAAAGACAAATTACAGCTGAAGCTGGTGGGAGTGTCATTAGTTTATTTAGTCATAAATCAAAGTATTGGCCTGTAAGGTTTGACCTGATGACCACACTAGAGGACACTATGAATGTGTGTAATAATTAATGAAAAACAACCAATAGCTAGTTGTTGAGACTTTTTCAAAACCACACGATGAAGTTAAAGTTAGGGGATCACCAGAGTCATTATGATTCATCTGAGGATCATTATTGTCTGTATCAGATTTCATAGCAATCCATCCAAACATTGTTGACCCATTTTACAGTCTTGGGCTAAAACTGTTTAAGTAAATGCCACATAGAGCACTGGGTTGAAGTGTGGGGTTTCTGCTCCATGAGAGAGTTGTACCATGTATCTCTCCAGTTTATTAGCAACAGGATACAGCCCCCTTCCCAAGTCAACTCAAATTCTAGCACCTTATGGTCACTGCACCAAGTGATTCATGGGAATTCAGACCTCTGTGGATCTCTCCCACCCAGCCCTACCTCCTTGCTGACCCCTGTTGTTCACATTCTTGACTTGTAGCCAGTTATTGCAGGAAAGCATAAAGTACGTCTGTGAATACACTGTAATCGTGTGAATCAGGATATACATGCCCTGCCTTTTTTTCATAGGATGAGTGCATTTGCAGTTAATCTGAATTAATAATATAACCAGCATTGTATCATTTGGATCTCAACCAGCTTAGGGTAAGTCAGCATGTCCCAATTTTTAAGTAAAGCCTAAGTGTTTTTGGGCTTTTGTTGGCCAGCAAGCATCCCCGTCAATTTAGTTACTCCTGCTCCATTAAACCCTGGCAGGGGTCCAGGAGCCGTGGATTAATCCCACTTTACCCTCGAGTGAGCATCACAGGGGGTCTGTCCGCTGTGCTGCATGGGATATTCAGTAGCCCTGCTCCAAAACAGTCACACAAGTATCATTCAGTTGATCTGCTTGATTACTGTGATCATGGGAACATGCCTTAAAATCAGTAAATAAATTGATTTAATCCACGTTTAAAGGCCATGGAAATGTATTTGCTCAATCAGCTACAGTTTTGGTTATTTCACATTGGAAATGTCTTTCAACTGTGTTCTTTGGTTACACTTTATATGAAGGGGTGTGCATAATACTGTCATTACATTGTCATAATTATGTCATGATACCTGTCATGAACATGAAGGAGTCTTTATGAATGTTTCTGTAAGTTGTCATTAAGTGTAATTTTTGTCATCTTTAATGCAAAGTTGACATTGTGAGAGGTCTGTGTTATGACATCATATCTTTATGACAAAATGGTTTAATGTAATGCTAAAACATAAGACTAAACCGTTTCTTTAACTTTGATAATGCCAATTAATGTCAATTTAAATCAAAATGTGATGAGGAAATGTGACAAAATATATAATGGGTTTGTTTGCATACATTTCCAGGCTGCTGTCAATCAAATCTGATCAAACCACACATAAACAAGCCTGATGAAGCAGATTAGCTCAGTTTGTGAGTGTGAAACTTTCCAATATACAGTAACTGAGAGTGAGTTTTCCTCTAGCTTTAACTCTTATCGTTGTACATTTAGTAACATTTTATAGAAAAACACTTCAGTGACTTAATGGCAGACCAGTAGGGGTTTTTCAATGGCGGATGTCAAGATTTTGAGAGCAGGGTGGCAGGTAGCCAATATATAAATAAAGTCAGCAACATGTGTTTGATTTAGATAGATATTTTATTAATCAGTGAAGCAGAAAGGCTGAATGATAATGTGATGACAGAATGTGACTTTAAAGGAGAGTGGCATATAGTATGTCAGATGCAATGTCATTCAACTGCATTATCCTATACATTATAACACGCACTGTAATAAATTGCTATAAAAATAAGGCCACATTCAAACATTAATGTACAGTTCTTCCTGAATACAGGGAAAAACTGTAAATCTTTATTGTTTTATGGAGCCAAAACAAACATTACCAGTAGGCTGCTGTAAGATTTAACAGCATGATGTTATATTTTTAAATAACTTCTGCTTCATACAAGTAGAAAATTAAACACTATGCAGAGAAAAGGTTAACAAGAGCAGAAGTAGCAGATGCAGAAAAGAGTGAGATGGGAGTGAGAACTTAATAATAAGTTGAGTAAGTAGAAATAAGGCGTTGCATTTGAATGCCATACATTCAGGTGTGTAATGACAGCTGTCACGCATTGCAAACATGTACATTCATCAGCTATGTGTGACAAAAACAGCTTCACACACAACTAAAAGATGAGACAGGGCTTTAAAAACTTTTTCACCAAACTAACAAACATGTAGTCCCATATAGAAATGGGTTTGCAGTTCCACTTGATGTCAGTCATACAGTTATACCTTCATCAGCTGCATTTCCAATTTGTTGAGATTTTCAAATAATAGTGTTAATGCTAAGCTAACAGGCTGCTTGTGGTAGCTTCATATTTAGTGGCGTCAATCTTTTCATCAAACTCTGAGTAAGAAAACATATTTCTTAAAAAGTCAAAGCTTTCCTTTAACAGTAATTAAATAACATTAGTTACAGTTAATGTTACCAAACCTGTTATGGGAAGCTGTTGATCAGATATCAAAATAAAAAATAAAACAAAAATCGATTGAAGTCATATTTTATTTGTCTTCCAATGGTGCAATTTCTGCAACATATAAAATGGTAAGTAAACTGCATTCCTCACGAACAGGTGTGTTTTCCCCATATAATAATAAACTTAATTTATTCAGTACTTTTCAAAAGAAATCCACAAAGTGCTTTACATGGTAGACCCAGGATCAAAACATTTCAAGAGCTATAATATAAAGCTATAAGATATAACATGTCCACATTGAAATAAAAATGCCAATACATACATTTGTCATGTATTTTGTTGAGTTGTGAACTTAGATTATCCCAAATGTTTCCAATAATGTTCAAACACAGAGAAATCTGTAATTTAATCAAGGTAACGCTGTGTGTCCTGCTAGCTGCTGTTACTTGGTATAACTTCCAGGTAAGTACAGGATGAGCCGGATACATCAAAGAGGGAAGAAGGAAGTTGGTGCACTTGACTAAACATAATGTGGAAAAAATGTTGATTTTACCTCCTTCATGAACATGATTTCTGCTTGAGTGCTTCTGTTTGATTATTATTATTGTTATTGTTATTTTCATTATTATTATGATTATTATTGTTTACAGTGTCTCATCTTTTAGTTGTGTGTGAAGCCGTTTTTTATCAAAAGCAGGGCTCACAGGTGTCATTATACACCTGAATGTAAGCCAAGGGTAAACCTGCCTGACATTTGTCATTTCCAACTTGGTCACGTGTGAAACACATACTTTGTCTTGACATTTGATTTATTGCCCATTAATTAACAACCAAGAGACAGGTTGAATGAAAGGGTAGGCAGATGAAAAATGCAAAACAGCCAAACACTTTTCTGTTAGAAGCCATTCAAGATATGGCGATTCCAAATACAAACACAAATTCACATCAATCCCTCAACGTCTGAATGTTTGATCTGACGCATTACAGGGAACTGATAACAACATCACCAGGGGCCCTCACCCTTTGGCCTTTGAAGCATCTGTGTTTTCTTCTTATTTTAGTTTCAATTGGCTCCACATCAATCCACACAGCAGCATATGTTCTCGCAGGGCCTGATTGGGATCTGTTTAAACAGGAAACTCAGCCGCAATTGGCTGATTAACATGAGAACACGATCTTTTCAAAGGGACAAAACTTTTCCAAACAACCACAAAGCATCATTACTGACTCAGACAGAAAATTAAGTGTTGTGTGGAGCTTGTTTACACTGGTCAACATGTTTATGTTGACGCATTGCAGATGCTTGTGCAGATAGATTTTAATGAAATGTTTCAGAGAAATGTGTGGGTAGAAGACTAAAGGTATTTGTGGTTTCTCAAAAGATAGAATAGATGAAGTAACATTGTCAAGATGGAATGCAGATCTTCTATAAACAACACAAACTGGTCTTATAACCAGTGCTAGAAGACATTTAAAAGCACATAGAGGCTATAATCATAATGTTGCCTCTAAAACATATAAACCGGCATCGTTTGTTTAATGTGATATTGTAGCACAAAGCCTGTGAGACTCTCACAATGACTGTGCAGCTGGTTGATTGTGTTTCTGCAGTGTTCACACTGTAAAATGGCATTGATATTGAACCTCTGTGAGTGTGTGGGAAACAGAGCTGCCTTTCCTGTTCTTTGAGAGAAAACACTCCAGAGAAAAATGGCAGGAAACCTCCAGGGCCTTTTGATTCTGGCTAAGAAAGTGAGTCAGAGTACCTGAGAGCTCAGAGTCCTCAGAATGTCAGGGCCGTCTTTAAAGGCAAACGTCCAAGTCAAGCAGTAGGTCAGAAAGTCCCAAAAAATATTAGCAATTCACACGGTCTTGTTGTTACTGTTTGAAAGTGCCTGCAGGGTTGGATATAACACATCATGTTGGATAATTTTAAGTAAAGAGAAATGACATAAAGCACGACAGTAGACATAGATACCCTCTTTGATTTGTGCTAGTGTGATGTTTCACTTCATAGTGAAACTTTGGTTACACATTGTACAGTCATGCTTTCTGTTGGTATCTACCAACAGAGGGGGCTGTAGTCTCATCCCTCATCCCTCATCTGTATGACTTCCACTGAAAGCCTTATCGCATCAAGACACAGATCCATTTTCCCTTTTTTCACAAAGATTACCTTCAACTCTGAGTAAAAAGAATTGTCTTAGATAATCAGTCAAATGTAAGGCAAGTTTTGAGGCATGTGTGGCATTTACACTCATGGAGGGTGGGCCAATTATTTATTTACTTTTTCTTTTTTCTTTGTTTTTTTGTTTTGTTTGTTTTTGAGGTTTTTATATAATTCTGTAGCTTCCCATTATGTATCCCATATTCCCATTATCCATGGATGGATAGATTTAGGGGCCGATGTGATATCTGTATTAGGGAGTAAAACAATTCTGCTATTGATATGTCAGCCAATATTCTTTGTACAGAATACAATATACAGAATATAGAATATATATATAAACACACATGTAATGGAGGCAGGATATGTTACAGTTTAACAATCAACATTAAAATGACATCTGGACACTAAAACAGTGAACCTCCACTGGTATTTTTAATGATTAGAAATAACTATAAATAGAAAAAACACAACTGGGTTCAACAATAAGTCTTGCCCACTTGCTCAGGGCAAGTAAAATGCCATGTCAGGCAAGTAATCTGGCAACTCATTTGCCTGGCCAAGCAAGTAGTAGAAAAGCTAAATCAAACTATTAAACTATTTTGATAATCGTAATCGTAGTAATTTTTCCTGCAAATATGGCATAAAATACTCAACTCTTTAATTATCTCAACGACCCTCTAATTATTGTATTAAACTAAAACATGTTGGTTTAACAAAACAAGACTTATAAAGACATCACAGTGGAAAAAGTAGCACAGACATTTTTCACAATTTTCTGACTGTTTATAGATGTTGCAGCTTTAGATTAAAAATGACAATGACTTAAGTCTTTGTTGTTTGAAAACCACTACAAAAAAATACAACAATTTGTACAGGGCAAATAGATTTTTGAAAAAGTTGCCCAACCGGGCAGGTAGAAAAAAATATTAATGTTGAACCCCGCACAAATACAGCAAAATATGTGTGTATATTAAACCTGAAATTTATTTGAGATCAGTATTTCATTTTAAAACAGACAAGACACTATAAACACACAGACAGCAACAAGTGACGTGGCAGTGATAACTGAAAGCAAGAGGGACTTACTGGAAAAAACACAAATTATTGTTGACTGAAAAGAAAAGTGAAAACTATGTCTAGAGTACAACCTCCCATTTCCTCTGACTTTTTACAGCTGGGTGCTCTGGTCAGTTACTGCGGGATGTAGACGAGTGTGGAGTTGGGAGATCCCTTTTTAAGGTGGTCACTTATTAAACCTGGTTTTTAAAAAGGATCAAATTTGCATATACTGCCTATAAAGATAAAGAGGAAGATAAAGATAATGAATAAAAACAATCTGAATAAGTTTTAAAAAACTGGATAATGAAATATGTGCATATCTCATAGTCAAATATAGCAGCGGTAGGCAAACTGGGACAATAAATTCAGTTGTCCATCTCTACTTCCTGGTTGTTTTCATTATGTATTCAAATCTGAACGATAAAATTTTGGTACCAATGTTTTAGCATCAAAATACTGATTTATCAAGCTCTTCTGAAATCATTGTCCCTTGTGACCTGGCATAGATTTCATGATGACGTTGCTACATGCTGTATGAAGGTTGAGGGAGGGAAGGGTGTCAGTGCTGTTCCCCACATCACTACTCGCTCGTAACAGCAGAGTAGAAGTTTCCATTTGAAAAACCTGGAAAATAACACACATGAATCACCCTTTAAATGACACTCCAGTCAAGTTTCTAAGGCAAAGGTGGGGTAAGAGATTGCGGGAAGAAATAGCTGATTGTTGTTGACTGTCTCATTGCCAAGCTGTCACATACTGATGCTTTAGGTGTGTGGCTCAGACCAAACCACTCAACAAAGCAGTGAGACTCAACAGTTAACCCAGCCCGAACCGTCAGTATTTGACTCATGAGACTCAACAATCAGCTGTCTTTTTCCAGATCCTCTGATTTCATCATTAAGGAAACAAGTTTAGACCACGGCTCTCAATATTCCCACACAGTTTCTGATGTCCTCAATTGATCTTTGCTGTCAACACTTCGCTGCTGCCTATGTCTCAAACCAGTTGTGGCGTGGCCATATGCCGCACAGTCATTTTATTTTTAGCATGTGTTGGCATGAAGAGAGAAAGATTTTGTCATGCAAGTGCAGAGCGCATAATGAAGACGTCTTTGTCAAGAGTTGCCCAACCATTCAGTGGCACAGGCTGCTATGCAAACACTGTGTTGTTTTTACTAAAACAGATACCTATCCCTCTCCGTACGCAGTGTGATTACTGCACACTGCATTGGCACCCTCACTGTCTCTTACCATTCCCTCCTCCAGATGTGGCTGCTCAGATACAGTAAGATTTGTTTTACTGTTTTCTGACTGATTAAGGAGATGAATAACCGACAAACAGCACTTCAAAATGTTACTGGAGGGACAAAAACAGGCCACATCCTCAGCCGTGAGTGGTTGTTTGCCAAATGTCACTGTGGCGTTACACTTGGCACTTGAAGCCACTGAAAAAATTCCACCTGCTTCAGCCGATTGTTCTGCCTTCACAAGTTTAACACCTCCACAAGAGGTTTATTTGGTTTCAAAATGTGTGATAACTAGAGTGATCGATGTGAAGCATGACAACACTGAACGTCACAGGCCTTTGCACCTGCACCTGTTCATGCTGAGCCACCTGCAGAAATGAAAGAGGTTCACAATGCTTAACTGAGCTGGACTCAGATGTTTCCTGACATTCCTGTAAAGCACACCAGGAAGCATACGCACACCCTGCTACGTCTCCTCCCCTTTAATACCATTTTCATCTCAAATCTGCTTTTGGAAGGCTTGGTCTGGTCTCACTGAAACATAAAAACCTGCTGGGAAATTTCCAACCATCTGGCCCTAAAGGAACCAGGGCTGTATTCATTTCATTAATGAATGCTACGCACTAGCTGTGGAACTGGCACTAATTTTGTCTAACGTAGCATCCCAGAAAGCCACATTAAAGAAATAGTTTAGGCATTTTGGGAAATATATCTATTTGCTTAACTGCTGAGAATTAGATGAGAAGATCGGTACAGTAAATATAAAGTTACAGACAATAGCTAGTTACAGAAGAGAACAATAGTATTGGTTGGCTCTAATTCCCAATAGTGTTCTGTATGTATTCAAATCCAAACAATCACATTTTGGAGAAAGTACCTATATTTTAGCGTCATAGTACTGTCCTCTCAAGCTTGTGAAATATTGTTTTCTCGTGATCTGGCGTAAGAGTTCATGATGACGTTGCTTCATGCTGCCTGAATCAACTAGGTTGGGGCATCAGTGCTGTAACCACATCATCACTTTTTACTAACAGCTGAGTGGAAGTTTTCCATTTGATTCCGCGTATGAGTCAACTTTTATATGAAACTTTAATTACATTGTGACTTGACTTGTACTTGAATACAATGACTTGGTTTAGCTTTCTAAAAATGTCTCGCCACAGGCGATTCAGGATGGCCTCTGTTGATGGAGCTTCTGTACACGTTGATTCTGGTTCTGGTAATTGGTTTTGCCTGTGTATTGTGGGCCACAACGCCATGAGAGGAGATATATATACTGTAAGATGTATACTGTATATATACATATGTGTATATATATATATATATATATATATATATATATATATATATATATATATATATATATATATATATATATATAT
>JAJHUR010081571.1:0-43185 GCA_027495735.1 Lutjanus campechanus | reverse complement strand
TATATATACAGTATATATGCATATATACATATATATATATATGTATATATGCATATATACATATATATATATGTATATATGCACTAGACAATTTTTGCTTTTATTTCAGCCTGTGGACTTTTTTTTATAGCTTTCTAGCCCAGCCCAGTTGGGTTGTGAGTATCTTCTTTGCCACCCATTCATGAATACATACATACATGTATCTGTATCTGTTCAGTCAACTAAATTTTATCTATGTCCATACTTTGAATGGGCAGGGTTTAAACCGGATGTTTGCTTTATTTATTATTTATTAGAAAACCACCGAACCGAATAAATTTTAGTGAATCAATAAACATAACGTGCAGTATTAGCTACGCAGTGAAGATTTTCCATCATCCAGAGTACAGATATTGACACCTTACTCATACTCGTACTTGTATAAAGTACATTATCTATACCAGATACTCATTTCAGTCGAGTAGGCCTACTGGCTCAACTCTAGTGCGGATGTTGGCATTTAGCTTAAGTGGTAGCAGTCACTATGGTGCCTGTATAGTCTTGCCAAAACATAGTCAGAACAAAGTTCAAAAAGAGAAAGAAATGACCACCATTTCAAGAAGGCAGTGGCATATTGTTTTAACAGCACTGAGGAGGATCCTTGATCTTTTGATCCATGCAGATCCTTCAACAAACACACAAACACAAAGTAGGATCCAGATCACATGCAACTATGAATCCCCTCTTTTTAGTTGCGACATGGTGCATAGGCAACAAGGATTCACTTCATGTTTATCCACTGCACAGTGTAACATGCAGTGTGTACAATTTCAAAATACTTGTGGTCTTTCAAGTTAAAACAGATAAAAAAGTTAAGCCACAGATGATCTCATGTTGCCATCTTTCCTCAGGGCCTGACACCCCCCCCATCCAGGCGCTGGCAGCTGTGGTGTGTTTGGGTGTAAAAGAGATTAGGGAAATGAAATTAAGTGCAGCAAAAGTGCCATTCCTCAGGGATAGAGCAGGCTAATGAAGCAGGAGGCCGCTCTCTGGCTGGAGCTTTAATTTTGTCAAGCCTGGTTCAGTCCCCCGTCCTGCTCCCAACAGATTGAATTAAAAGATCCAGCCGGTGTGAGTCATGTTCTGTTTGGATGAGAAGAAACAATTTTAACATCAACCACTGGCGATGATGAATTGATTCAAGAATTGTGTTTATCATTGCACAATGATGGATGAGTCTGAACTGTTATGTCTCTCCTGCACCATGAAACGAGACGAGCAGCAGCTCACACCCAAATCAGAAACCAGATTCAGTCTTTTGATCCAAGAAATCTGCTCTCACTAAAATATATAACATATGGAGCATTCGTTTCATTTTCTATTTTGTTGATTGATCGAGGGTTGAAAGAAGGCATGTGGTTTACTGCCAAATCATTAGCCATTGTTTGTGTCTTTTTAATGGACGCTCTTCCTCTTGTGGTGAAGTGGCCTACGTGACCGCACAGCACTCATGTCCACTGGCCGGAGCCCAGCGAGGGGTGAGGTGACCCCCAGCGGGCAGACCTGACCTCCCAGTATGAGAGGGTTAGGGCTCTACAGCGGATGGACTCCATTAGTGGCCCAATCACTTTCTCTTTAACACACTTCCAGGGTGACCTTCAGCCCTGCATGGGCCACGCCAAGGTCAAGGGTCAGGGTTCAGATGAGGTGCACATTAGCATGCAGGTGGAAGCTCTGAAATGCATCAGTCGGAATGATGTTTTTGGGGATATGTGACCATCCTTAGGACATGACCTCAACCTCCACATGTGTGTGTTTCTCATCATCAATTCAGAAGATAATGACAGACATCTTTTCCTGGAGAGCTTGTGAACTCAGGGGGGCTATTAATATTGATTAGGGGCCCAAAGTGCACTGGGAGCACAGTGTGTCCATGTATATGCAAGGTAAATTTTTATTTTATGTAAATATAGTAACGTTTTATGTGATTTCATATTATAATCACTGTGTATAGAGAATTGTCAACGTCAGACATATGTACATGTTTAGCATCCTTCTATGTGAATAAGTATCCTCGAGTTTAGTGGTGTCATATTCCCTCTGCATCTCTCCAAGGAGCCCTAACAGTGTGGTATGGGGCATTCATTGATTTACTTATATTTACTGCTGTATCTCTAATGAGAGGTGCCAGAGTGAGTTGTTAATCATAATGCTTGAATGCAGCGTAATTGCAAATAGATAAATAAATGCTTATTTCAGCCTTGATGAACGCATTATAACAGCATTTAAATTGTGGCAAAAACCTTGAAAACCCTCTTTTATCAGCTGCTTTGTTTTATACCGACTCCTCACTCTCGACTGGCTGGTTGAGGCTGCAAGGCATCAACAATGGTTAGGCTTAAAATGAGGCTTACCTACTCTGTTCATCTTTAACCAGAGCATCTACAGATATATCCACTAAACTTAGACATGATTTGACATTAAGAATAAATCCCCATTTTTATTATCTTGACTGCCATCTTGACTGTACGTCGTTGGCCACTGCCATATGTTGCCATGTGTGCATAATTTTCATGAAATTTAGTTTGTTATAAATGTGAGAAATTGAACATAATAGTGGTTACTTGTTGGAATTAAATTCAGTTACTGGGCGATCTAATTAGCTCAATGCCAAGCCATTAACCTTCTGGTATACACATTATGTAACTATAAGTTAAAAATGGTAAATTGATAGTTAATTAAACTTAAGTTAAGTTATTTTACTCTTAACAAATATTCAAATATGTGAATATATGTTTACAGTTTTATAAAAATCAGTTGCAACTTAACAATAAGCATCCAGATAATATTTAAAGGCAACACTCACTTCCAACTATTCAAATATGACAGCTTGGTCAGCGGTCCTATGCTTCAAATATGCAACTTATGTAAGTTCATGCAGGTTAGTTCATGTACTGTAACATAACGTACCACAACATACCATAACGTACCGTACTGGAATGCAACACAACATAATGTGATTTCTTAAAGGTTTACTAATCATTTGGTAATTCAACAATATCCCCTCGGGGATCAATAAAGTATTTCTGATTCTGATTCTGATTATAACCAGATACTCAATGTTGTTTATTAACAATGAATATTAACTAAAGTTTAATTAACTATCAATTTACCATTTATTAATAATAGTTATTATGAAGTGTAAATTATCTCAAATTTCAACTTTTGTAAGTTTTTTAAAAAAAAAAAGTAGATTTCTGTATCTTCTGTATTTATTTCAGGCAGCCACCTGGACGATTGTAATGGTCTAAATAAATAACAACATTTAGTTGGTCCAGAATGTGGAAGCAACCATACTGGCCTTCCTTCAGTGGCTCCTGGTATGTTTTAGGATTGATTTTAAGATTTAATTTTTTACTTACAAATCCTTACACGGCCCAGCTTCAACATATATCTCTGGCTTTTTACAACAGTACATCCCATCAGGGTCACTCAGGTCAGCTGATCAGTCACTCCTTGTGGTCCTGTGTGGTGCTTTTGCAGCTGCAGCCGTCAAACTCTGGACTGAGCTGCTGCTGTTTGTTAGACTGGCCCTTCATTATGAGGGTTGCACTATTCTTATGGCTTTCCTTTTATAGTTTTATGTTGCACTTGTTTTTGTTGTGTTTTTATTGTATTTTGCTTTTATGTTTTTATGGTTTTATTGTGTTTATATGAAATTGTTGTTTTTATGGTTTTTGCTATATTTGATTGTAACAACACTTTGGTCATCTGTTGTTGTTTTTAAATGTGTGCTATAAATAAATTTGGATTTGATCTTAAAGAAACTGAGACTATATTATACAAAAACACTATTAAAAACTTTACATATAAGAAATCTTACAGTATTTTATATTATACTATACTCAAAATTTCCAAATCACCGCAGTAGGTGCTTCACCATCTGTTGACGTAGTTATAGTTTCTGTACGGTTTTGTTATGGGTGGGGAGGATGAGCTTTACTATTGCTGGTATGAAGATGTAAATTCTAGATGAGATTAGGACTTTGTGTTTCTACGTAGTGAAAACAAAATTAAATATAGGGTGCAGGCTGGAGGGCGGGGAGCGGATCAAGTTCACTCACGCATCAGGTGTTTTTGTTGTGCAGTACATGTACTAAAACTTGTTGCGTTGATGTGTGTGTACACTAACAATCATGTGTTGTTGACTCATTGCCGTCTGTCTCAGCTTTCATCTGTAACAAAACACTGTGACTCAGACAGCACAGGGAACCTCATGTGCCCTGGATTTTTTTCAGTTGTGGTTTGGCAAAGAAGAAGAGGCCAGTTCTTCCATATATCAGGAGGACAGCCACTGAACACTGTTTCAGTTATGTAATGAGAGGTTATTACGAACTGCCCCTATCAGGACTCCATGTCCTTCTACATTACGTGGTCCGTACATGTGAGCTGTTGGTGAACTGTATGTTCCTGTGCACTGTTTCACAGCTCAAACCTTTGACCCAGTTTTGGGCTGATTTCTAAGAAAGTAGATCCACAGAACGCTGCAGCTGAAACTGGGGGCTTGTTTATCCTGAAACTACTTTTTTTTTTTATTTGTGGCATGTGCACATGTTATGGTAACGTGACCAAACCTCAGACAGGGAAAGAAACCCTATCTGCACCCCCACCCCCAAGCTAAGCCACTATATGCTCTGCGCATACTGTTAGAGTGGGCAGTCCTCCATGGTGGGTGGTTCCTCTACTACAGCTGACTGTGTGATTTGTACCAGCACTGCTGGACATCACACTGGACAGGCTGTGCATTATTCCTACTTGATTTTTCCATTGAATGCCCTCTGAGGTTTCTTTTCACTTGAAATATGTCAATATTTGAATGTATGGCTTAAATATAACATCTGATGAAATATTCTACTTCACTTTGTATGCATTTCCATGTAATTCACTCTGACATGTTTGTTTTCTTTGGGAACCTTGGGATCTAGACTAGATTTTAAAGTAAAGTTTTATGTGTTCGTGGAATGCTTGGCTGCACAACAGGGATTTTAAAAGATGGACCCACTGCGATGTCTGGAAGGCCCATGGTGATCCTGGCATCATGAAAGCAAATGTTTTCATAGCCTGCTGGTCGTGACATTAAATCCTGCCTCAAGAACTACACAGGGCAACTCTGAGGTCCACAAAACATCCAGAATAAGCTATTTTGAGTAGATGCATGTATATAATACAATGTAAATCCACAAAAGATGTCTAAAAGCTGCTTGGTCTGTGCAGTTAACTCCCTGAGGAAATATCAGCATTTCCTGTATGTTACAGCTGTACATTCCTCAACCACGTGATGGGACGGGAGTGTGAAACAAGGGCAGGTTTTCTACCAGATTAAGGATTCAGCTGCAAAAATAAACATGGGAAACTTGTTCAAACTTGCAGCATGCGAGAGCCATTGATAACAAAAGAAACACCATTTACGTCATGCAGATTTTTAGTGTTTTTATTAAAATACATTTTAAAAATGTACACAGTATACAATCGCCTCTGAGACCCTTTTACAACAAAGGTGTAAGACATACAGTAAGTATTCGAACAGAGAAATCATCTTTTAGACTGGGTTGCACCAAACAAGATCAATTTAATCTGAGATCAGTTCTTTAGTTTAAAAATCCAGCAAAGCTCTGAAGCACAATTAAAAACTCATCTCGGTTTAGTAAATCCAAGTTTATTGATGTAAACCAAATTAAAGATGCTTGCTTACCTAAATTAAAATAAATGCATAAAAATAAATTAAAGTGCTGTCAGGACCTAGTCAGTATGGGGAAAGCTTCCAGCTGCTCTGTAGTCCTTAATAAAGGAAACAAAACTTTACATTGTTTTGTTAGCTAACTAGTTATTTAACAAGTTAACCAAACATTACATTGTCTGTTTTATTCAATCATCTGGAGTGAAAGAAAGAAAAAGACGCATCATAAAACAGTCTGTCCTTTAACTGTCTGTGTTGAACTGGATTATTTTGCTCAATCTGTTTTAAAAAGGCAGTTATTTTAAAACTTAAGCTTTGTAAAGTGTAAGTTTAAAGTTAAGACTTTAAAGTTTTGGTGCGACAGAATTAGAATTGAATTTAACAGGTGTAGAGTAAAAACTAAACCGAGGTTTAAGTTTAAAATAATTTTGGTGCAACATAATTTTAAGTTAAGACATAATTTAATAAGGTTAACAATCAGTTGTTGTTGGTGAAACCCAGCCTTAGTCTGAATTTTCAAAAGCATCTTGTAACTTGTAGAGTAAAGCATTTGTGATCTACAGTACATACTTTACATTATCTGTCTCTACGGTTGAAAAATGTGAGAAGGTGAAAATTACAGTACTGAGGAACATGAGATGCCTCTGTGAGGTTACGACCTAAAAATACTTAACCACCAAAATGTCACTGTTATTATATTTTCCTGTAAACCAAAACAGGTATTACTCTTTTAAGCACCAAATACAGCATTTCCCTTTCACCAAGAATAAAAACATGATCATTTTCATGATGTGGAGTGCCTTATGCAGTCTTTTAAGTAGCTCCCAGCAGTAAGGATTTTTTGGTCTGAGGGTTTGATCTCTTCACAGTCATGGAAAATGCTCAGAACAGCTGCCTCTATAGAGAAGAGGTGCTCATCTTCGACCTCGGGGCAGTAGATCCTCATGAACTCTGCCAGGCGGACCAGATATTCAGTATTTTGGCCGGTGTTGCCCCTGCAGACGGCAATCTGGGCGGCGATCTCCTTGACCGAGGCCGGGCCGAGGTAGAAGGGGTTGTCAGAAGTGGCGATGTAGACGAGGGCCAACAGAGGAGCCTGACCCTTCTCCTTGGGGATGAACTCCACCATCTCTGTTACGTAACCACCCAACACCACCTCTCTCATGTTCAGGTACTGGAGGGCCACTTCAATCTGGGAGTCAGTCACCTCGTAGGCCACGCCCCATGTGCAAGCCTGAAGGGAAAACAAGTGGAAGCAAGATACAGTAATTAACATATAATATATAACATATTAATTATAAACAAACACAGTGCCATTTTTCAAGTTATAACTTTTCAAATTGAAACTTCATTCTTTGTCTTTCATCAGCGCTGTATCTTATAACACATTTAACTATTCACAATGTAATGGTCAGTCTCAGGCCTTTTTATTTATTATTATACAAGGTTTCTAAATAAGGATTCTCAGCCATAGCTACAATATGATCCAAAAATAAAGAAAAGAAAGTGAGAGAATGTACTTCTGGTCTTCACATGGCCTTCAGGAGACTCCAATTATACCACTTATTCTTGATCATGTGACTTGTGTAATGCCCAAAAGTTTTATGGGGGGAAGATGTGTGAGGGCAACAGGACTGAGTGAAAACCGGAGGACATGACTAAAATGTGTATTTTGACTGACATATCAATTTCTGATGAGAAAACGTTTTTAAATGTCTAGTTTGGAAATAAGGTTGCGCAATCATATAAAAAAAGTAAGATTTCAGAAGGATCCTAATCATTATATTTCATAGTAAAGTGTAGTGTTACAGAGTATAAACAGGCTAAAATCAGTTTTCTTGGAAGTTTTGTTTTGTTTTTGTTGCCTGACGATGGAAAAGACTTTTCATTTAAGTATTCTGCCAAGACCCAAGGCAAGCTCGATCATGATTCAGAGAGCATTCACAGTTGGAAAAGAGAAAAATGAGACTTTCTTAATTATAGGACCTTTTTAGTTTGATATAAATGATTAATGACCTACTTATATAGAATAAATAGTTGATAACAGGGCATGTTAACCATTATTAATCCATTTAATTAATTAAATAATTACAAATGTATTAATCGATAGTTTGTTTTCTGCACCATTTCACAGGAGCTCACAGGTTGTCTTATGATTTGGTTTGGTCTGCTTTGTTAGTCTAGAAATCGCAGTAATTGTGCCCCATTTGACTTGGTTTTGTTTGGCCGAGCCATTTGTTGAACAAAGACAGAGGAACAAGAGCAGCCTTTTTCAAACAAGATCCTCATTGGTTGATTATTCTGTTCATTTAAATAGTTTGTGATTCATGAATTAGTATTTCACATAACTAATGTGCTGCTAGAATTGGTTAAATAAAACTCAAAATGAGAAAAAGAAATGCATTTATAAATTGTTAATAATTAACAAATAATCTATTATTGATTGTCAACCTTTTCAACTATCAATACACAAAATTTGCAACCCTAGTAGTAGTGGTAGTAGGATACACGATGTATAAAAAAATATGCAAATGATGTAAAGATAAAGTTTCTAGAGTAAAGGTTAAGGTTATGGGTGTACCAAGTTTTTCCTACAGCATCACTGGGTGTAGTACTTTGGACAAATATTGTATAAGACAGTTGTGTAGGTCTACTTTTTATTTGTGAAACGGGACAGTTATTAAATGGCTTTACACTGTCTTTGGGATGGTCTCTCATGTCCACTAATAGTGAATGGTGAGGGTTAAATAATATTTACCACTTGGTAATGGTAGAAATACAGAGAGCAATTCACTACAGCATGCTGTCCACAGTATGAAAATAGACTGGGACACTTCTTACCTCCTGATCCTCCACTAGTGTGACCACTCTGCCTGGCTGTGGAAAACAAGGACACACACAGTGAGAATATGACTACTCAGCATATCACACAACAACAACAAGCAGTTTTACACTTCAGAATAATGCAAAATATACAGATAAAAACATCCTTAAGCAACCAAAGATCAGCCATTAAAGAACGTTTGAACCAATCAGAGAGCTAAATGAATGTATTACTGGAACATGTGGCCACAAATCTCACATTTTCCTTGTCTCCTCGATAAAAATCATCTCCATGCCAGAAGCGCCTTTTGTATCCCGTGATGTGGCCAATTTTGCTCCTCTTGTAAGCAAAGTCGGGCTTCCACACTAATGATCCATATCCAAATATCCACAAACTGCTCTTTTCTTTGAAAATGTCCTGAGGCTTCATTGTTGTAGGTTGGCTGCGTTTTTAAAAAAAAATAAACAAGGTCGTTTATGTCAACAAGTCGCTGCTCTGAGATATTTCCTCCCTTGTCTCTGTTGTCCTATACATTCCAATACATCTACTGGCGATGTAATAAAGTGCTCAAGGAGGACAAAATCCTGCAAAAAAATTAATTCAGTCTTGTAAAAAGAAGCGTCGAGTCCAACATTAAGACCAATGTCATTAAAAAGTACCGTTGCGATGTATGGATACTGTCCGTTTTTTATGGACAAACACGTGTATTTGTTGTTCAGAGCACGTCAGAGCGAGGCGTCCTCGACCAATCAAGTCACAGATGGGGCGGGCTTAGCTAACCGATAAACCAATCAGGATCATTTTAATGGTCAGACTTCATTCCAGCGTTATGGGCGAGGGTGCAAGGGGAAGTTTGGAGGTGGGGTGGGGGGTACATAGTTGTCTGACTGCTGCTGTCACAACAAATGCAGGCAACAACAATATTCTTTCTTTCTTTCCTTCTTTCCTTCTTTCTTTCTTTCTTTCTTTCTTTCTTTCTCACACATGTCACATAACTGATATAAATTTTCTTTATGACAACATTTTTTTGATGATTTTTCACCTATGATTAAATACTTACTGTTACTACAATTTTATTCCTTAAAAAAAATTAACAATGTTGGAGCACCTTTTGTACCCTTGAGTGTCAAACCGTCAGTGAGAGTCCAGCAGGTAATCACATTACCTATAAATAGCTGGGGCTGTTATATCTGTGCTCTCTTAAGCTCATTAAGTGTCTGTGTTCTGCTGAGGGCTGTCTAGCACACTGTTGTGCCCTGATCACTTATGAATGGGTGCTTGAGATCAGTTGTCCTCTGCCTGTCACTCTTTGGTTGTGATATATGATGAGCACGTGACCATGTGTGGAAGAAACTCTTTTCCTCCAACTTCACACAAAACTTACTGCCCCCAAGTGGTAGTAAAATACATTGCTCCAATCTTGAGACTGAAGTGATGTTTTGATATTAGCTGCAGGAGTGAATAAAGTTGAATAAAATGCAAGATGTTTATACTAACAGCAGTGGTGAACTTCTCTGGTGGCCCAGAGAAACAAAAAGGGCATCAGTGCACAGAAAGTCATGATGCATTTATGGTGAAACAGTTTTAAACCATGGTTAAGATTTAAATTGTTTTATTATGTGACTTAGACTTATAGTGCATTTACTACACCTCTACAATAAAAACACATAGGGAACTATTAACTATTAAAACATCAAAGGAATAGTTCAGATTATTTGAGGTGAAGTACTGATCGATAGCCAGTGTATTGCCTACAGTAGATGGTGGTCGACTTGCACCCAGTTTGGAGAAGCAGCAGGAGTACTGGGTATGAAGCTAAGCTAACATATTTTAGCCACCTAAATAGAAGGTCCACCTGAAAAAAAAAGACAGTGTCCGTTTAAGTGCACACTATATTTAGAATATTTTCACTGCTTTACCTTGCCGTCACACAGGCTTTTCCGATGGGAAACTGCTGTTTTGCAAGTCAAATATCGCTCTCTCCAAAGCAACCAAACCCCTTTAGCAAAAATAGTGATCTTATGCAAGATACTGGCGTACTGCATCCTCAGTTGGTTAGTTAGTTTGTTTTATTGTATGACTGGTGAATCCAAACACAAACGTCACATAAATAACACAAACTAACTAACAAATTAAAGCAGCAGTAGACCAGCAACATTTGTGTTCTCTGAGGTAAAATGACTGATTTCACCAGTGGAGTTTGGTAGGTTTGGAGAAAGTGCTTATATAATAGCGGTTCCCTGTAAGATAAGGGTGTCTGATGGCATAGCATACACTTTAACTGATATTGACTTTTTAAGTGGCTAAAATACTGTTCACAGCAGTATGTTGCTTAGCTTCCTACACAGTACTGCTGCTTCTCCAAAATGGGAGAATGCCAACCATCTACTGTAGGTAATACACTGACTATTGATAAAATACCTCATACAACCCCACTTCAAAAAACCCAAACTATACCTTTAAGAGGAACACAGAGGCTAACTTACAAAATTGTCTGCCATGTAGGGCAGTATATATATATACTATATGACAATGCATCACATTTCCTCCACTGAAAGGGCACTTAAGCATGTTTTATCTACCATAGAGGCATCTAAGTGGGCCTAATTAGACATTTTTGCTGTGTCCCACCACCACCAACAACATATTAAAGCTTAATTTGTTGGTGTCTACTGGGTTGTTATGGTCCTCTGCCTTATGGGCTGTGGGGCCCTTGTTTGCCATGTTCACGCTTCAGTGAAAGGGCATATGCAGATTTTCTTAATGACACATGCGCAAGCATATGCCAACTTTTGTTAGTCCCTCTCTTCTCACTCCATCACCCCCTCCCTCCTTTCAGCTTAGAGACAACTTATCATCAGAGATCATATCTAGTCTCTAGTGTTTTGTTTCTAAGAGTTACTCAGCAAAATTATATTTAGAGATACAGCAGCAGTTCAGAAAAGCAGTTACGTTTTGTAGAAAGACCACAAGGATTCTTTATTTTCACATACAGATGTTTTTTTTAAATATATATATCTTTTTGTTTGAGTAATTCCTTACATTGCTGCCAATTACAATACTGTCCACTGAATGATTGCTAGCACATTGATTTCACATCACACTGACACAGCTGTCATGGACATAAAACATGGAATCATTGGAAATGCTACCAGGCCAAATATATGACTGTATCTATAGACAATGAAGCCACTTCCACACCAGCTGACACAAATAAAGTTTTTCTAGATGATTCCAACATTTAAATTAGGATCTCTATTTGACCACATGTACACTCGACCATTGAAGAGCAACAAACAAACAGTGTACCAGATATGTATTCATTGTTTCTTTTTATAACAAAAAAATAAAAATAAAATAAAACACCAATGACACTTTAAAAATAAATTCACCTTTTCTGGGCGTCAACTTAAAAACAGATGTTCATACTTCTAATCTTGACATATAAATATACAGTATATACAAAATAATCTTATAAAACAAAGAAAGAGAAAGATCAGTGCTTCATATTCTTAAATTACTAATGAAATACTAATCTTACAAAATAACATTATTGGTTCAGTAATTTCCTTTGAAGGCGTCCTTGGTACGATAGTCACTTCATGTATTTCTTTGTCTTTATTCAAGGGTGATCTTGCATAAGGTAAAACAAGGCCTCATCATGAGCTTCCCTGCATGGAGCTACAGCGTATTGCATCTTTTGATCTTTTATGTTACCTCCATTAAGCTTTGCAGAGGAATCAAGATAAGACGGGGCACAAACACATATATAAGGCTTTGTGATCTAGGCTGCATACATTCTTTATAAAAAAGGATTTACAAAACTGATAACCCTAAATATCCTTCAAAAATGAACCGTTTTCAGTAGTTTTTGTCCCTTTTTGATTTAGCACAATGCTGATTTTTGTTTGCATAGCGCATTGCAGGCCACAAAAAAAGTGGAAAAGGCTGGCTCCCTCCACAGGCTTGTTGGCAGTAAGTTGATTCGTTGATTGCTGATTACTGCAATAAGGTGGAGAGGGGTGCATCAAGATAGTCCTCTTCTTCTAATCAACAAGCAGGCATAAACATCTCAGCCTGCAGCCCTTGTTGGATGAACTTGGACGGAGCAGACAGAGGGTTGAGTCGAAAACATCGAAGGCCCATCCACCAGTCAGATTTGCTCATTATTTGTCTTTTTCAGTCTTTACATTCTCACAAAGTTTAGTAGCTTTAATTCTATTGAGTTCGAAGAGCACACTGGCTCCATCCAGTTATCAAGTTTTCAAGAGCAGCAACTTGCATTTAAATAAATCCCAGTCTATCCACACTTGTAAACAGTCCACAAGAAATCCAATGTTGACAGTGAATAATATCTTCTATTTATTATACCTGAAAAACAAGAGGATAAAAAACCTTCATGAGACCTTCAGCAGTCAATGTGATGTCTGAACAAACAGAAAGACAAGAAAATGCTATTTCTGATAATGAAGGTCAAGAAACAAAAAAGTAGATACATAACACAGACAGCAGAATTTGTAAACAGAGCTACCGTTATGTCACCCTTTGGTTTTTGGACTATTGTTTTCAAGCCTGGAGTTTGGCATATGGAGGTTGACATTTTGACATGTTTTTTGCAACCAGAGCACGTGCAGTACTGACAAGAGCGTGGTGCTGGTGGGTGATGTACTGCAACTTGGGTGGTGTTTGGTTTTGGCTCGTCTGTTCAGTAGGATGTAATGGTTGACTGCCAAGTTGCAATCTTAATTGTATTACAGCTAAACAGAACACCAAAATATGAAAGAAAAAGGCAATGTAGTAACATAATCTTGGTCCATATTTAATCAATACTGTCTAGTTTAACAGTTTGATCTGAATTTCGTGAGCTTGGTACATTGCTCTAGACAGACTCACTGAGAACGACTTGTCAATCACACAGTAGCCACACCCTAAAGCATATCATGCTTTATTTATTTTAGTCTAAATGGGACCATAATTTTCTAAATGAAATCATGCTGTATTGAAGAAGACTTGAAGCAAGCGGTCAAGACCATAAGCTCTGAATGAAACTGTGCGGCCATAAATCAAGTGAGAAGCAGGGTCATTTTCTCATAAGACTCCATACAATTACTTTGTCTTACAACCAGTGGAGTCGCCCCCCTGCTGGCCAATAGAGAGAATGCAGGTTTAAGGCACTTCCGCACTGGCTTCACTTTTCTGACCTGGAAGTTCTGTTCACTTATTCTACTGTCTGTGCTCCATTTTGGAAATAACCTTACCTCAGTTGCAATGATGCATTCATTTTTCTCCTCCGCTATTACAAAGACAGACTGGTACATTGAGTCTCTGGAAGAATATATTGTTGATATTCTACACTCTGGTCTTTCACTGTGGAATGAAGACACATTATGTCAGTTACTGAGCACAAAAACAAAATCAGTGACCTGATGTTGTAAACAAATGATGACTTGTCAAGAACCTGTAACACAAAATCGTTAACATAATATACAAACACAACTGCTAATTCAATCCTGCCATGTGCACTCACCTGTACATTCTACTCAAATGCTTTTTTTCTTCTATTGTCTTTTCACAGTTTTCATCTTTGTCCAAAAGGGACAGTTCATCCTTGTACCCCGTGGAGGTTTTATAGTCCAGGTGGTAGTGGTTGATGTGTTTGTGATTGGACTTTTCTCTGGGACACTCCACTTCCAGATCAATCTTTTTATTGTTGTTCTTGAGCTCCAGAGTAGAGATGAGGTTCTCTTTCTGAAAGTCACCTTTGGAGAGGTTGTTCATGGTCTCTGAGTCCTGCTCCTTGTTTCTCTGTTTCTTGACATGACGTATCACCACCAACACCATGCAGAAAAGCACCAAAACAGCCACCAGACCAACTCCCAAGCTGATGGCTGCCAAGCTGAGCTTGTCAGAGGGCTTGGTTGAAGGCATGCTGTCAGACTGGCACTGGGGGCCGCTGTAATGGGCAGGGCAAATGCAGGTAGGCTGGCCTTTTGCTCCAATGGTGCAGGTCCCACCGTTCAGGCAGGGCTGAGAGGCACAGCGGTCTGTTGGCTTGTCACAGTGGCGGCCTGTGTACCCTGGAGGGCAGGTGCAGGTGTAGTCGTTGATGCGGTCTATGCACGTGGAGCCATTTGCGCAGGGGTTCCTGGCACACTCGTTGATGTTGATCTCACAGCGAAGACCTGTGAAGCCTGAGCGACAGCTGCACAGCCTGAGGTCACCGTGGGTCACACAGTGTCCACCTATGAAAAGAAAAGAGCATTTTAGAAGCTTTCCTTACGTCTCATGTTCTATGATTAGTCCTTTTATTGGTCAGTCCAGAGTTTCGGAATCCCAAATCCCCTCAGACTAAGTTTGGGAAAAGGTGACCCTATTAGTTTACTTTGGCTAGTTTTGCTAAATTGACCCTTCCTAAGTCCCACCTCTTCTCACTCAGTGCTCCAATTGAGCAAGCTTGGTACCTCAGTCAACATCCTCCATTCCTGTTTCCTGTACTTGGATTTGCTATGTGTTAGGCTCATCTATGTTGAAATAAAACCAAATTTTGAAGATGGTCCTGATGGACCTGTAAAAGCTACATATATTCATATCTTAAATTAGCTCATGTTAGCTAAATGTTAGCTAACTAGCTAGCCAATATACATCAACCATTAGCTTGCTAATTGGCTTGCATTTTGCTTACACTAGCTAGCTAGTTAGTTTGCATTTCCCCAGGAAAGGGAGATGGTTGACCGATGTATCAAGTTTGCTCAACTGTAATTGGAGCACAGAGCACAAATGGACGGAACTTATGAAGGGGGGCACCTCCTGCTTTGAGAACCACTGGTTTAACTGATAATGAAAACAACTGTTTTCATTTGTTTCTCATTAGCAGCGCTAATTATGTTTTTTAAACTAATGATTGATTTCATTGTTGATTAATCTGTTCATTATTTTCTTGATTAATTGATTAGTTTTTTTGGTCTATAAAATGTCAGAAAATAATTTTTTTAAAATGATGATGATGAAGATGACATCCTCAATTCTCTCGTTTTGTTCACGACCCAAAAATATTCAGTTTACTGTCATAGATGGCTAAAGAAACTAGAAAATATTCACATGTGAGAAATTGAAATCAGAGAATTGGGACATTTTTTTCTCAATAAATGACTCAACAATTAATCAATTATCAAAATACTTGGCAATTAATTTAATAGTTAACAACTAATCCATTTATCATTATAGCCCTACTTATGTTTCAAATTATTTCTAACACAAATGTACAAAGACAGAAAAGGAATATTAATATTTGCTTAAAAAAAAGAATGATGTATTACCATTGGCGCATTGCAGTGAGGTACATTTATCCACCTTCCTCTCACAGTTCAGTCCAGTGTAGCCTGCCAGACACTCGCATGTGTACCTATGCCCATTGTCCATCTCTCTGCACTTGCCACCATGGAAGCAGGGTGTATCTGCGCAGGTCAATATCCTGGTTTCACAGTGTGTCCCTTCAAACCCCTGCAGGCACACGCACCTATAGCCGTTCTCAGAGTCCTACAGGGGGAAAAGATATAAAGTTTATCAAAAGGCTCCCTGTCAAATGTTTTGTTTTATCATATCCTGTTCATGACTGCCCCAACGAACCCCATTATCCTTAGTTTGAATTCTATTTACAGTCCGCTCTCTGTGAACTGGGTCATCTACTGACTTGACAATCGATAGCATCCTCCTGCACCAGCAGATAGACCAAGGCAAAAACAAAAACAGGAAGGCCTGTGTTATGGGAAAGGAGAGAGAGAGACTTCCGCACTCACCAGGCAGTGACCTCCATTGCGACAGGGCTGGCTGTCACACTCCCTGACCTCCAAGTCACAGTTGACCCCGGTGAAGCCCGGCAGGCAGGTGCAGGTGTAGCTGCCCTGGCCTGTGTTCATACACGTGGCCCCATTGGCGCAGGGCTTGTGGTGGGTGCAGTAGTTCAGATCTGGAAAGAAAATAAAGTTGTCATGATACCAGAATTTTAAACACATTACTAGTGGAAAGAACGATACTCGATACCTCTTTCAAAACCACGTCAAAAAGAAAAACAAAGTCCTAGGCACACAAAATAATAATATTTTTTTCTTTCACACAGTGCTGGTACAGAAAAAAAGTCACCGAACACTGCCTGGTTTGACTGTAAGCCAAATTTCAGACAGGATAATAAAGACTTAACTAAACTGAGGTCTTAAATGAGCATAATTAAGTAATATTGTATCATTTTAAACACATGGTATTGAAAAAGTATTGAAGTATCAATACTTTTGTTTTTTTGTCCACAGCACTAACATTTCATTCAGTTTTCTTGCAGTTTAATGAAAGAGGTACAGTTACTCACCTTGGTCACAAAAGATGCCTCCCCAGCCTTCCTTGCAGGTGCACTGCCACGGCTCTTTACAGGTACCATGTTTACAGGATGGATGGAGTTTACACACATCACAAAAGAGCCCCTGCCAACCCTCTCTGCATCTGTTCACACATAAAACAGTAAAACATGACTGTTAGTTCACACTGTAATCTTTTTATTCACCATGTCAAATATACAATATGACCTTTCTCAGACATGAATAGATAAAGAGATTACTTAATATTTTCTCTGCTTTTAGTGAAGGTGATATTTTTGTGATCATTGTGAATTACAGCTCAACCAATACTGAATCTTTGGGGTCAATATATCTGCTAATATGCTTTATACAGAATATAATATACAACATACATTGACATATTGAAGAAACACATTTTTTGCAATTATCACTCAAAAGTGTTTAATGCTTGTGACAAAGATATGTACTGGAGGCAGGATATTAATAATAAATATTATTGTGCAAAATGATATCAGGGCACTGATACAGTAAATGTTCACTCGTACTTTTAATAATTATAAATAACTATACATAAAAAAACAAACGAATAGAGCAAAATATATGTATATATTAAACCTGAATTCATATAATGTTGCAAATATACATAAAATGCTGCCAAAAGCTAACAAATAAAAACTATCTGCATTAAGCTGCGATAGGTCAATATCAAGATGATAATATTGATCTACTGATATATCGGTCGGGTTCTGTTGTAAATGAATATCATTGTGTTTTGGCAGTATGTGGTTCTCCTGATAATGAACAGAGATGAACATTTAATTTTATAGTTATGAATAGGCAATAAGCACACAAGAAAGTGAAAACTCACTTGCACTCTCCAGGTAATGTGCAGTTTCCATTCCTTTCATTGCATCCTTCAAGACAGATTGCTGTAAAAAAAAAAAATGGAATAAAAGAAGAAGACAAGGATATTTAAAGCGCAATGTTTGTAATTCTACATTTATAGCAAGCTGTTAATAAGACTTTTATCACCTTTAAATGCATTTCTTAGCATAATAAAACCTGTTACCTGACTACTTCCGTGTAAAACATAATGCTCGGTTTTGTATGTGACATTGATTCCTCATGGTTTTATGGTGTTAAACGGCTGGTTAGAGCGCAGCAGATGCTTGTTCTCTAAAAAGCAGGACAGCTGCCCCATTGTTATCTGTGGGCAGTGGGAGCCCTGTGTGCAGCTGCTGTCCTGCACCTCCTCAACAATAGAGCCGCCATTTAGTGGCGCGTGGCGGCAGATAATGCCGCGATTAACCCCGGCGCACGCTGCTGGGCGACCACCACCGACCCGGGATTAAAACCGCACGCGCCCACCGTCAAAGTGGGTGCTCGCTGTCGTCAAATTTCACCCTAAACAGCTCCTCTATACGATTTTGTTCACACCTGTGATCAGGTAATCTTGACATTAAAACTGTTTAGTTTAATGTTTAAGAACAGCGTTGCTTTGCAGAAAATAAACAGCAAACCGATCATTTTCTCTACCATATTGATAATGATACTCTACAATTTCTACCTTTATTTTATGTTCTGTAAACCTGGTCACTTTCAGCTTAATGTTTGGCCAACTCCCTTTTGGACCAATGTGTAGGGGAGGCCGGGGTCAATTGTAACATTTTTTTTTTCACATTTTCTCTCATAACTCACAGGCTACTTGAAATACACATACAATAATATATGCACTAATTAATAATACAACTGATATATTTTCACTATAATATTACAATTAATGCAAGAAGTCAGAGGGGTTACAACTGCCCCCTTGGTGGGGCTAAATAAATTATTTGAATTGAGTTAAAAGTAATTTTACATTAAAATACAATGAAATATGTCAATTTTTCTAACAGAAAAGTATGTCAACACAGACAAACAAGGTGCTTACATTGGGCCATGTGGGTCGGGGACAATTATAACACTATTACAATTGCCCCAGATCTTGCAACCATGAGCAAATCTTGTAAGCTAGCTAGCGACACTGATATTAACATAGTTTATTCATGTTCATTTATAACCAATAACCTCATCTGACCAATAAAGTCATCTAAACTTCTAAATGGCAGAAGAAATTTACTATACATCTAAAAAGTAACTTTTACACCTCAAAATCAGTTTTTTGTTAAAAACTTCTGCTGAGGTAAATTGATCCTGCTCCAGAGAGAGGATCCTACTGAGCATGAGCAGAGTAAGTGTCATCACTCTTGTTTCTGATTGGAGGAATTAAGTATGTTACAACTGCCCCTGTTACAATTGCCCCCGGTCTCCCCCTCACCTAAAATCTGCCCTCTTGTGACCTTTAACCACAAACAAAGCAAAGTGTCCATATGGTGTCTTTACTCTTGCTTACGTTCTTGGCAGTATTCTCCCTTCCATCCTGGTAGACAGGCTATTTGCCCGTCAGGCTTGCAGGTGTAGTGGCCAAAATGGTCGTCTCTCGGAGCGCATATTTTGGAACAAGTGTCCCCGTAGTAATTGTCATTGCAGATGAACCGGTATGAGTACCTTAGCTCCGTCTGCGTCCCGTTCTGCACTTTCTGGGACCACTCAGGCCCTATTCCCAACTGTCTTTGGATGGCAAAAGAACTAATCAAGAATTCAGGGTTGGTGGTGTCTGAAAAACAGAACAGATCAAGCATTTAAAGATTAGTTTAAAACAGAAACAACAGTTTATATTGTAGTTGATAAATCCAACAATGATTCCTTTAGTGATTTGTGTGACAATATACAATCTGTACACTCAAATTTCCTCTTCCTTTCACATTATTCCCCTGTTATGTTATGAAGGACCTAACAAAAAAGGTGTAAAATCCAGGAAAGGGCTGTCATGGGATTTTTTGGCAAGGCTCCGTGTTCTCACTTAAGCCTGTGCACTTTCCCATGCAGGCCAAAAATAAAACAAGGGAAGTGCAATTGTGTTGGAGAGATTTGATTGTAAAGAATTGTCGTGTGACTCATAATACGGCATCCAAACAAACACGGATCCATGACGCTGGAAATGCCAGATGCATTTGCCAGCCAGCCAGCAGCACGTTGAGTGAGGGTTATTGATGAAATGTGTGACAGGTAATAAGTCATCTATTGGCAGCTACACGTTGCATGTCTCCCTCTAGTGGCGGACATAGGCAGTGCACGTATTCTCACCTCCGGGTGGGTCCACTGCAGGAGAATACCAGGCTTCAATAACTAATGAGAAAGCACCCTGTGGGGACAAATAAGGAAATAAACATCACCCAAAACCTGAAAACACATGAAAGACACATTGTTTTCAGCTTTATTTGAATGAAATACTGATGTAGTGGTCCTTGAAAGGGCCCCAGCATTATAAATTGTTAGATTTCACTTTAATTTGCTATAAATGATCAGAATGATGAAACATGAGAATTAATTCTGTCATATTTGCAGTAAACAACATAAAATCTCATCTGCGTTGTTTAACTTTAAAGCCATGATCTGCAACATTATCCTTAAAAAATAATCATCACTTCCCTCTCTCCGTATTTCCTTATTTTCTCATAATTTAGCTGTACTCAGGAGCCTTACAAACCCACAACGTCTGTATTTGACGTCCTTGGGGACAACAATCAACAATTTCTCTGGTGCGTTTACGAACAGCTCGGACAAACCATACTGATTCTACACTGTAAAACATCACACAGTAATTTAGTGGAATCAACAAGTCTTTTCTCATTAACTTATCAGAAGCAGAAATTTTTATTATTCTCAACTTAATTTAATTTTAGTTGTTCTGACTCGAAATCTTCTGACTCAAAATGAGGAGTTGAATAAATGCTGCTGTGAGTTCACTCAACTCTTGTCAAATTAAATTTCAAAAGGAACATGACCATTACCATTACTTTTTGGTCAACTCACATTTTAAGGCAGCAGTTGAACCTGCTTAAAATCATTTACAGTAATGCACGCATATGACATTAAAAATCACACACTTACTTGATTGATTTCATCTAGAGCATAAAATGTTTTAAGGCTATTAATGATTTTCTAAAAATAAATAAATAAATAAATAAATAACATAAAATAAAATCCAGGATTTTTTTTTGTTTCTGGAAGTCTAATCCCCCACCTATCTCTTCAATTCGTTACTAAATCGTGTGAAAATCATTAAAGTTGTTGTGCAGCTACATATTAGGTTGGTTTCTGCAGGACAGGTGCACTTACCGGCCAGGTGAAGTTGAGCGGCAGACGCAGCCGGGCGTCCCGCGGCTGGATGCTGAACGAGTCAGTGCCCAGAACAGGTGTGGTGACTCTGCCAAATATACAGTCTCCAGGAGACACCACCGCCTGGAAGTTCTTCAAACAAACCCTGAAGTATGTCCTGCAGCCTGCAGTCATGCTGCAACTCTGTCCATTTGCCAGCAAACCTTGACTATTCTGAAAGTGATGGAGATCTATCTCGAATACACCTGATCCATGAACCTAAAAGGATACAAAAAGTGAGCAACAACAAAACAGTGCAACATTTTTGTCTTCTAAAATAATAATTTCCTAATTTGCAAATATTAAAAAAAGCATGCTACCTCAGTAAATATTGTCATAACTATTGCGAGGATAGAGGTGAACCAAACGGCCATCCTTTAGAGTTTGTTGTGCGTATCCTTAAAAAATCAGTTTGTCCTGCAACAAAACGCTCCTATTCCAAGAAAACGAAAAAAATAAAGTGATCAAAATAAATATAATCCTTCTTCCAAAGCCTGTAGGACAAGATCCAGCTCCACAATCCGTATCCAGAAGAAGTAGTAGTTCAGAAAAGACCGATTTATCCAGTGCTTGAGGTTAGACTAATATCAGTAACGTCAATATCCACAAGTGAGTCTGTCTGCGGTCTTTCTGTTGCCCATCCATCGTGCCGGTCAGATGTGTTGTGAGTGTGCTGTGCTGATGCGAGGCTCGGGTTGCCAACAGTGATGCGGGCAGCATGTGGCTGAGCATCAGCGCATAGTGACTCCCCCAGTGAGGGGTGCTTGACGTCCCTCCCAGTTTATATACCGCTGTGCGGTGCCATTACAGACTGACAGTCACTACAGACACCGCCCACTCTCCTCTCCACCTTTTTTCCCCTTTGAAATGTCATCATTAGACAGCGTAATTGTGGAGGAGACTGTCTTTGCCTCACCTGGTGCAGAATAATGCGGTTTTCTGTGGACTGAATGCAGATTGTACATCCTTAAAACTTAAATCAGGGTTTCCACAGGTTCTTAAAAGTCTTTAAAAGACTTAAATCAAGTGATCTGAGTTATAGGCTTTAAAATGTCTTGTATGATTTTGACAGGTCTTTTGTTAACGCTGCTAGTATGGACGTGAAATTATCTTAAATTGCATTGATAATGGTCTCAAAATGTCTTTAATTTAGCTTATTGCAATGCAGAAAAACTGTAAATACAGAATTATGCAAAAACAGATTAAGTTAATGAAAAAATCATTCTAAAACATACAGTGAATTCACTGTTGGCTACCAGTAGAAACCAGTAGTAAACTTCCGGAAAAATCAGTCATTTTTCTGCAGGGATCACTGACAGTTTGTGCGTCTTTACGCGCCCTGGACGCCCCGAGTGCCTTTTACACTCGTGACCTCGCAGCCTTCTCTCTTGTTTCTTGTGTTTATTTTAGATAGAGAGGACGGAGCGGGAGATAACTCCACAGCTGTATGATAATGGATTCTTATTGCAAACATGTTGTCTCACTCATAAATCAGCTGAAGAACCCGCGTTTTATAAAAATCTGGCGCTTAAATGAGGAAAGATGGGCCGCCCAAGGCTCACTGTAGGGGAGACTGGGGATGGTAGTAACATTTTTCGTTTGAGCAGCAGTAACTTAGTGGTTGTTTGTACCAGATTTCTGAGACTTTGATATACAGTACCCATATTTATCTACAATAAAACTCACTTGAACATCTGCTACACAATCAGACATTGTGTGAGTTAATGTCAAATAGAGATAAAATTAAATTTCATATCATAATTATAGTGACTAAAATTATCACAGTTATCATTAGTATAGTGAGAAAGTACTGATACACACTGAAGTAATATCACAAACTTTTATTTGAAATGTCATGTCCTTTGCAATGTCAGTGTTTTCATTTATACATAACAAACGCTTCATCTGCATCTGTGAGATTGTTGCTAACTTTGGTTGATGCTGGATAGTATTTATAGTGTGTTTTTCAAAGCACAATCAAACACTGTTATTACAATAAATAAAATTTGAAACGGTAATACCACCATTGGGTTTTTTACTGTGGTTTATCATGAAACCGATTATCATTTAATCCTTGATGCCAAATACAAAGAGTTCCATTGTTACCATCCACCCCTCTCCTGGAGTGAGTTGTAACCATAAAGGTAGCAGTGAGAGGTAATTTGCTAAATTAAGATTCACACTATCCAATTTGCCTTCATTGAGGAGTTTAGAAAAAACAGTTTTGAGTTTAACAACAATTTAAATTTTAATTTACAACAATTTAAATTAACAGAAAACACTATATGTATATATTTTGTTCAGCTGTGCACTTATTATAATTACATACCTTTCCAACAATCTTCAAACACAGAACGGTGACAGTAATGTTGCATTTCCGGCTAGCTTTTAGCTAGTTCCTATAACTTCGGGGAAAATACTTATGTTGGATTATTGGTTAAATTGGACACATCAAAGAGTGATGAAGGAAGTCACTAAATGTGACTAGATGTAACATGAATAAAAGTTAATTATTACCTTTTCTATGATCATGACTTCTGCCTGAGTCTTGTCCAATAGATGTTCATCAACTACAGTGGTTGTTTACAAGTGAAGATAACAACACCTAGGATCCCACACCACTTCAATCGAACTTTTCTTATTGTGTTAATGTGAGAGTGCCCCAATGGCAGAATTTACAAATTGTGTGTTTATCCCACAGTTCTTTTGACATTGAGTTTACAAAGTGTTCCAGACACACAAAACAAAGACATGACCATCATTTTAACAAACTGTTACAACTGTCCCCACTCCCAAGCAGTCATTATATACCCAGTTGTTTTAGTGTGCGGACTCAAAGGTGGCATGAAAGCAAAGCATCAAATTAAACAAGAGAAACTGTGTCACCACAGCACTTTTCTAATTGGTCAAACTGACAGTGATACAACTAACCTGGTGTTACAACACTCCCCAGTCTCCCCTACAGGCTTTAAATAAATCTTAATGTAATTTTGTTTCTTGGAAAATATTAACAGATGTGTTCTACCTACCTTAAACAGGCTTTGTTGTTTTTTTTAATATTGGATACAAAGCTTATTTGAGGATAGACACACTGACACATGCATTTGTACTTGCTGTGTTGCATATAAGGAGAGGAAGAGAGACCATATATTATACTTTAAGTCTTTGTTTATTATGCTTAATAAAGAGAGCACAACAAGAGCGGGCACCCAGCTGCTCGGGCACTTTATTTAACATTGTAACTAATAATAACCTCAATTGAAAGCAAATTTGTATAAATTTAAGTAGAGATTATATCCTGCATGAAGCGTAACAGTGTTTGTTGAACTAACATCCACAAGAGCCAGTTGAAAAAACTTTCTTCTCCTTTCAAGTGCATGTATAATTGTTCCAAAAAGGGAAAGGAAAAATGAACTCAAAACAGTATATAAGAGCTGCTAAGCAAATAAATTCAAATGCCATATGCATTTTTATCACATGTAAACTCATGCTGGGCACAGGCATTGTTACCTTTATCACCCCTGCAGCAGGCCAACTTGTCTGGGAGGATTTACAGTGAGGGAACAGGATTTAGAAGCTGTTCCCTGGCCATGAAGGTGTCTGGCAGAACAGCTCTCCTGCCGAGATGACTTCATCTCTAAGCCCCCACCTTTGACTTATAGGTTTGAGGTTCCACTTTAGGGCAGAGACAATGGACTATTGAGTCTGGAGCAGTGTGACTAAGAGGCCCGGACATCTCACAGCTCTGCTGTATTGAAGCATTTGGCGTTCCCACCATTGACTGAATCACACAGATCCTGTGGAGGATCAATGCAGCCCTGCACTGTGGTTCAATCCACTATTTCTCAATAGGGATATGCCTAGGTGTACTTTGGGGAACTGCAGGGGGTATGTGAGACTTTTTAAAATGTTAATTTCAAAAAAATTAAGTGATGCATAATTCCAGAAATAATTTTACTATAATAAGTTCAATAAACATGTAAATGCAAGTTCAATAAAAAGCACATTTTACATTCAATTTTACTATTTTCAATGCAATCATTAAAAAGATTATTTGAATTCAGATTATTTGAATTGGGGTTATATGAGGTCTTTATTGATAGACGGTGTGTAATCTACAGAAGACACACCTCCCGTTTGGAGAAGCAGAGAGGTGTACCAGCACAAAACGCACTGCTGTGGACACTAGACATTTTAAAAAAAGGCTCATCTAAAAAAAATCAATATCAGTGTAAGTGTACTCTATATGTAGAATGTTTTAACCTCCTTAAAAATATTCTATATATTTTTCTATACTAATATATTTTGCTGCTGACCCTGTCCACAGCAGTTCATTGCTTAGCTTCCGTTCTGGTCCTCCTCTCTGCTTCTCCAAACTGGGGGAGTGTTGATAGCCAACTGCTGTAGGCAATACACTGACTATGGACAGGTTCCTCATACAACCCAGCTTCAAATAATCCAAAGTATCTCTAAATTGCTGGAAAAACCTCACAGAAGAAGAAAGTAACAAACACGATGACTCAATGATGTGAGCGGGAAACCAGTTTCGATATTAAATAACAGACAAAAATAAAAAGAAAATGGGTTTGTTGTTGAACCATATATTACAGCTGAAAAGAGGAAGAAGTGAAAAAGAAAGAGAAAGCAGAGCCAACGAAATACCGTCAGTATGACACTGATAACACAGCGCTGTATTGTACCTCTTTGTATGGGATTTTTCTTTCTACCAAAAAATGTTTTGTGCTGGTCAGGGGGTACTTGGCTGAAAAAATATTTGAAGAGGGGCACATTATTGAGAAAAGTCTGAGACCCTTTGGCCTGTATTCCTGTTTTGTTTTGTGTTTAAAATGACTGTAATCGATTTATCAATGAGGCATCGCTCTAGTTTATACAGCTGCCATGGACAGTGGAGCCTAATCAATCTCTTTTGTGGAGGGAAGTGTGCGATGTAATGGTGCTCCTGCCCTCCCTTCATACACGTCAAAACATCCATACACTTTAATATTTGATGGCCCATCATGGTTAAGGTTTCTCAACTGGGCCTCATGTTACAATTCCTTGTAAAGCTTTGGACTGTGCTAAACAGTGTGCTTGGATCGGAACGTCTTGCTGCAGCATGAAGGAAAACTTGGATCAGATGTGGAGAAGTGCCTTTCTGATGATGCACTCACCAGACTTTCTTAATATTTATCTATTAATCTCCTGATTTTTATCTCCCTTTTATTTTATTTTTGTGCATATAAATAGGCAGAAAGCCTTGCCTGAAATAATAGGACATTTTAGCTGTACGGGTTATTTACTTTTAGCCAATGCAAACAATAATCTAAGCAGCTCTTTTCTGCTGTGTTGCTCTAAAATAAACACATCCTTGGAAACAGATACCGGCCTACCACGGTTCCATCTCAGCCTTGTATAGGACATCATTTTTCTTTGTGACAGTGTTTTGTAAAGCTGACTTCTGATTGTTCTATGGCTTTTCAGCTGGCATCCAATACCTAAAAATAACATTTTGATTGGGAAATGAAGAGGTATGAAAGTGCCTCTGGAGTCGGACTTATTAGGCAAGTTGCTATTTATGAGAACCCGCCTGATGCAATTGTTTGGTTCTTTGGCAGAGTAGTGTTTGTTCCGAGGAAAGCTTGCCTTCTTAACATTGTTCATTAGTTACTGATTTTAACAAGATGTTTGAAATGTCATTTCTCAAAATACGAATGAATTTCATTTAGGGATGCGTTATTTTGGCTCTCTTTTATCCTGGACTTTGGGCTTTTTCAGATGCGAGTGACACAAAACACACATACTTAAATGTGGGCCAACAGTCACACCAACATACTGTTGATACTTATCTATTTCCAAAACATGTGAAGATTATTGTGCCCCCCATCAATAAAGCAGGCATCAAAGACTTTCTTAAATTAAATTGTCCTCTCCTAAAGGTCAATATGTGTTTACTGTTAATTTGCACTGGAAAGTAGGCGACTAAAACAGTGAACCTGATGACACGAGAGAAAAGTCGCCTGACAGACACTTACTGTCACATGTGCTGTGTGATTATGTGTTAGCATTCGTTTGTCAAATTCTATTTTTCTTATATAGTGCGTCTTCTTAAATGCACTCGGACCACGTTCTCCTCTTTTATCTATCAACACTGAAAGCCCATATAAGTTAGCAGTATTCAAAGAAATTGAGTCAATCAGTTGCCACATTTTTTTTCATAAAAACAGTTCATAAACTCAAAAGTTGCAGGTTATCAGAGCTTAAATATTTTTGTTATGGTTACAGATTATAGTTAAATGAACAATATGTAAATTCTCTGATATTAAAATAATAACTTAAAACGTAGTTTAATGACGTGAAGTTGCATAGGATCATGGGAGTTGTTGTTTTTTTTCATTGTTGAACAACCGCAATAGTTGATGAAAATCTATCTGACATGACTACGACAGAAATCATGTTTACGTATGAGGAAATACAAAAGTTTTATTCACGTTACATTTAGTCATGATCACCGGCTTCTTTCGTCACTCTCTGGTGTGTTTTTCAGGAAGTTATAGCAACTAGTGGCCTTTACCTTGAATAAATAACGGGTTTGGCCAGTGTTGGAAACATTTGGATACAGCAACTCAACAAACATATAACATCAGTCTGGCAGTTTTAGATATTTTCATGCAAAAATGTTACATATTATACCTTTAAATTAAAGTGATTGATTAAGCCAATGTAAGTATTTTCAGGAAATGCAATTCAGAATATTATCTCACCCCTCTCAATGCAAGTTAACACAACTGAAAAAAGTGTATATAAGAATAAAAACACATTCTTTCATGTTCAGTAAGCTCTATATATTATTGGCATTTTCAATATTTTAATTACCCTTAACTCAAAACATTGACTTGCACAGAATCATTTACCTCAAAGCTTAAAATATTTGTAGCAGTGATTGCCTTAATTATAGCAAGGGCTACTAACTTTTAAAAAAAAGTTATAAGAGCATAAATATTTTTTAGTTATTGTTACATGTATTCTTTGATTACAGTTAAATTAAAATAACAGATTAAGTGAATCAAATATTTTTCAGTAAATACAACTCAGAATATTCACTTACACCTCTAATTATTTCATGTTCAGTAAACTGAGTTGTTGTTGTTGTTGTTTTCAATTTGAATTATCCTCAGTCAAATAAATTGACTTAATTAACTTAAAACCATTTCCTTTCAAAAACGAAATAAATGATTTGTGGAAACTGAATGGCTCAATTAAAGTGAGTACTACAAACTTAAAAAATAAAACAAATCAAATTAAAAGCTTCACTGAGCTGCATGGCTTGATTTGGACCTGCTCTGGCCACTGTTCCAATAGCATCCACAATCTGGACGAGTGCAATAGGAAATTAGCTACAGTGCTAACAGATGGCTCCTTTTTTAGTCCTGAAATCTGCCCTGTTTAATGCACAACAGTTTAACACTTCTTTACAGCGCATTTGATCTCTACGCCCCAATCTGTCCGGCCAATCAATGGGGCTTTTGATGTGCGCTGCCAATGGATCTGAGGCATCTAAGCATGTCGCCCTCGGAGGAAAAATCACCTGCTGCCGCAATTAGAAAGGCGAGGGGTGGTTTCCTTCTCTCACAGCACCGTGCTGCCCTGTATTAACTCAATACTGCCTTCAGATACACAAATATTGTCTCTAAGTAAAAATCATACAGGAATTTAGAGGAATCAATTGATCTTTTCTCATTAATTTGACATAAAAATACAGTTCTTTTTAGTTTATTTTAGTTTATTTTAGTTTATTCTAGATTCTAGAATTCAATCAGCTCATTAAATGATGTTTCTAAAGAATCATGTTCATGATTTATTAACAGACTTCCCGGCATGAGTTAAAACTCTCATGAGACCCCTCCTTTTTCATAGTTTGAAGAAAACATATGATGAAAACTTGCTGCGTCTGTACTACATTTTAAGATAAGTCATGTTTTCTTGTTTTAACAATCATGAATAAACTGTGAACCATGATGAATGTTAGCACTTAATTCAGTTTCTGCATTGTAAAACATCATACAGGAATTTAGTGGGACTAAGCTTTTCTCATTAACTTGACATAAATATATGTTTTATTAATCTCAAGTTCATTCAAGTTTATTATTTATTTATTTTCAGACAATTTCAGAACTTATAAACATGTGTTGTTGTGACTTGAAGGCTTTTGACTTGAAATGATGAGTGAAATAAATGCACTGCTGTGAGTTCAATCAACTTATCAAATTAAATTTCAAAAACTAAAAATGATTTAGAGTTATACCCCTTACATTTAAAAATGGAATAAATTCACTCGGAGCAGTTTCACATGTTGTCTTTGTGTTGACACTGAAACAAAGTAGCTCCACCAAGAGCCGCTGTAAGTTTTTTTGTGTAATATGGCGACTTTTCAAATTGAGATGTAAAAGGAAATCAAATATGTTTCTGAAACTGAATTAATATCAAGTTTATTTGACTAGAAAAGTTTATTTGTTTTGAATCATCACAAAATTACCTCAGCTTGTCTTTTCAAATTCAGCCAACTTAAAATTGTAAAGCAGCCTGAACTCTAAATTTTTTAGATAAAACAAAGCTAACATGGTTGAAATAGGCTATGTGTCGGGGTTTGGAGTATAAAGAGAATTTCCAGAAAAACCTTAATGTGCTAAAGCCAAAGTTTAAATGTTGAATTGAAAAACATGACTGTATGTCTGTTATTGGCCTCAGTAAATTACTTTGACATATCCAGTTGACTAAAAGCAAAGGGATTTATGCAATATTGAATTAATATAACTAAATGTGTCAGTTTTGGACCTAAAATCAATTTCTTAAGCTTGCATATGTCATAAATTACAGAGTGTAAAACCTGTTTCGGATGTCTGCTTCCACTCAGTTTAAACCTTCAGCTGACATTAGGCTGGATGTAGACACCCTGACATTATGGCTGTCTGTCTAATAAGAGTCCTGCTCTGCTGTGGAACTTTCCAGCCGCCCTCTTGCTCGGCTGTTGACAAAACACAGCCATGTCAGCACGCCTCTACCCTTATGACGCAACCAACAACACACTCTGGTCACTGACACCATGTCGTGATGCATGTAGGTTTCACTACACCCGAGTCGTGCTACTGGAAAGAGGTAGATGGTATCATCATGACATCATTAATGCCAGCGGCGTGATTTACGGCTCAACAGGGCGACTTTTTAAAAGGCTCCTGTTCAGGTTGAAGTGCATAAATCAGGTCGGGGTGAAGTGAGGTCACGTGTGTAACAGCTGTCTGTGTGCCAGTGTGCCAAGAGACAGCAGCACATACCTCCCACCCCAACAGGCAGGGGCGACCCCTTCAATACTTGATATTGATCTGAACTGACCAGCTCCACCTTTGACACGTGGAGAGACAGCAGGGACAGGCATGACCACATCTGTCACTCTAGCCAAATGATGTCACTTCCTGCTACATTTTAGCAGATGCATTTGCATTAAGGATGAGCATTAAAATGTCTAAAAATGCCAGACATATGTTATACATATTTATTATGTACTCACATTATACCGAATGTTTCTAACAATGGTCTGATGCAGAGAAATCCATAATTTATTCAGGATAACACTGTGTTTCCTGCTAGCTGTTGCTAACTAGTTGCTATAATTTCCAGGAAAACACAGGATACAACGGTTATGTCAGAAAGTGAGGAAGGAAGTTAGCAAATGTGACTAAATGTAACGTGAATAAAACTTTAAAGTTCCCATGAAACAGCTAGTGGAGTGCTTATTGGTTATGTGTTTCCTTTAAAACAGCTAGGGCAGGCCTTGTCACAGATTGATTGGCATTACAGCTGCCAATAGCACTGAATGTGCCCCTCCCGCCATGCAGCTAAGATGGTACATTGATGCTCGGAGGGAGAACGGTTCTATTAGCTGACTTTTGCCAGACTGAGAGCTCCCATTGAACACAGCGAGACCAAAACAGCCTCCACCGAAGGCCTGTTTGACGACACAATACAGGGCCTATGTCATGCCCCTTGGGTCACCATGGGACCTAACTTGGGGAAAAATATGAACTATACTCAATTGTGAGAGACAAAGATAATACAAGTCAAGAAAGAAAGCTGCGATGCCTGTGTACCAGGATGTAGTTACACAACAGCAGGTCCTACTCGTTCTTTTCTTCACGGCTGGTAAAACCACCAGGAGTCGCTGGACAAAAAACTACAGTGTACACTACAACACATGTAATTTGTCTCTCGCCATAGACTACCGTCTATATTATTCAGAATTTAGGTCCCATGGGACACACATGAAGAGGCATGACTTAGGCACTTTATAGACTACAGCACCAAGGTGATTTTCTTGCCGAGTTTGGCTCTCAGCACCCTGGGGCTAACCGAACTATAGTAAGTTAAATAACTGCTAACTGCCATTAGCTCGGTTAGCTCCAGTGTGCTGGGAGCCAAACCCAACAAGAACACCACCTCGGTACCACCTCAGTACTGTATTTCCTGTCACTCTCGGAGGCTGTGTTTGTCCTGGTCATTGGTTGAGTTCACTGGGAGGCTGCTGAGTCATCTTCTGTTCCCTGCTAACAGAAGCTAACAGTCACGGTTAGCCACTTTAGCAACAAGTAAGCTATGCTATCTGCCCATCAGTAAACTCTATAATTAATTGCAAGTTCACAGGTTCCAACTGAAAGCAGCATAAATCATAGAGTTGAAGCTGAACAGCTGAGGTCATCAGAGCGGAAAATAATGGTATTTTTTGTAGAAAAAAATAAATAAATCTGAAAATCACATTACAATTACTGGCCATTAATAACAACATTTATTACAAAAGTAAATATGATTACAATTAAACAAAAATGTTTATTCTAATAAGTGTAAAAAATAGTACTGATTAGCCCACCCCTCATTTCCATTTTATAGTGTTTTTCTTTCATCGTCCCCCTGTTGCTGCTGTTTGTGTTGCACTTGAACAAAAAATAAATATGTGAAGGACACTCCCATGAAAGCCAAACATGTTTTTGTGTCTGAGCAGTTCTTGAGTGATTACCAGTGCGAGGCTAATTGTGTGTGTGTGAGTGAGTGGAAGAAGCTACTGTAGCCTTGAGGAAATCCTCCCTCGCCAGAGTCAAAGCATCATTGCTTTACGCAAGACAAAACCTCACAGCAGGAAAAGGAAAGAGATAAATGGACGAGAGGGAAGAGCGTGCTGGTGTGAAGAGGGCTGTTAAAACCGCACCCGTCAGCCTATCAGGAAGACCGGCCCGAGAGTACGAACCCTCAGGCCTCGCTGAACCGCAATTCACACACTAATCTACCTGTTAGTATGAGGTGTGAACAGGTGCATTCCCTTTATGTGCTGCGCAGTGGGGTCTCTGTGTCCTTAAGTGGATTTGCCAGCACAGATGAGCCCCAGGCAGAGTTTGAAATTAATTGTCTTTTATTGAAGTTGCCCAGCTGTGAATCAGGGGAAATTTTCATCAAAGTAATAGCCAATATTAATCTTCAAAGTTGCAAAGATTTCAATGTCACCACAGGGGAAGTTCAACAAAATCAGTGCACACCATCAGCGTGATTAGCGTCTACTAATTTCACCTTGGCATGCCACGCTGTTAGATGCTGTGATTTGGTGTGATAAGAGCCTGTGATTCTGGTTTAATTATCCAGAGACTTAATGATCCCTAATCTGCTTTTCTTCCTGCACTTCCTGACCAGAGGCACATGACCTTTGCAGTACACAGCACTATATTATTGTTTATTTATATAGACGGATCTACAAGTATTTCAGGAGGGTCCGTTGTTTTTTCCTTTGACGATTTGAAATTCCTATTTGTCCTTTTCCCATTTGGTCTATGCGTGAGGAGTTTCCTACCTTTGCTTCCGATTTCACAGAGAGATTCTTGGGAATTTGTGTGGCCGGTGTTGCGTGTGTATGGGAGTGTTGTGTTTTAGGGCAATGCATGAGGATGTGTGTCTTTGAAGGTGAGAGGCTCAGAGTGCAAGGGCTCTCATGAAATCATAGACCATAAAATAAATAAATAAACAGAGGACACAGCCTCCGGGTCTGAAAAGTGAAGCCAATGTGGAAGTTCCTTAAACCTGGTTTCTTTGTAATGGCCAGTAGGGGGCTGGCTTCAAAAAAGGATTCAGATTGTATGAATGTTTAAGGCAAAATGGCCCTACTTCTTCCTTGAATTATAACTTTTGTAGACAGACTGTTCGCTAGTACTGTGTGATGTTCAGTATGTAAATTATGTTTAGTGTTTATTAGTGTAAAACAGACGGTGTGCTGAGGCAGACTAGTGTGGCGCGAGGTAAATCCATGTGTGCCTTGGGATTTTGTGACAAGACATTATTATCACAAAATACAACAATACAAAAAGTTAGAAATTAGATGCTACTTTTGTTTATTTCTCCATTTAATAATGTTTCAACACTTACTGCCAAATTCCGATTAAATCGGATTAAATCTGCCACTGTTATCACTGTGAACTGCATATGTGCAGTGTGAGAATGGAAAGCTTGACAGATGTAGCAACTGTAACTAAGGAGGCGGGACTTACTGTGGATGGTCAGTCATGTTTTATAATGTGACAACTTTTCAGTGCCTACGCGAGGACTTTTCTTTTCTTTTCTGTCCTACCAGGAGTCATCAGGAGCTTTCTGCAGCCGCAAGAGTGAAATGTGACCTTTTGTTTGGATTCCATTTAGCTCGCTGAACTGCCGCTGACCTCATAACTGTTCACTGTGTACATACACACAAACCCATCTCCACTCTGCAGGACAAACAACAGATGCAGATCCTTTTGTGTTGAGTGATTGTTATCCAAGTCAACTTAAGGCCTGGCCGTGATATTAACAGCAGCGTAGCGCACAGATGGAAGATGTATACGTTTCCACGGCCAGTTTGTGTTCCTGTGGCCAACGAGCGAGTGGGCTTCACGCCATGTTTGACATCATTCAGGCCTCCATCCATGCTTACCCAGCCTCATACTGAGACAACAGGCTGACTGGATGCCATTTGATTAATACTCTCAGTGGTGAGGAGTCTGGGGGCAGCCTGTTTGTCCAGTAAAGGCTCATTGAGGTTGGATCTTTGCTGATGAGATTGCGTAGAAGTGTTTCATGTTCACAGTGATGGATTTGTTCTGTAGCGGTGATGCATTCGGCCTAATTTCTGCAGCCCAGGAGGAACTCCCTTTCTGCCAGGCCTAATGGCTGTCGAGTGTTGTTCCAACTTGACCCAAGTTGCCCCAGTTCTTACCCCTCTGGCTCAGCTCTCATAGGCAATTTTCCTGTCTCTGTCCAATATTTGGCATCTCTCAAGAAGTCTGTGCTCCACAGACCATACTCACGGGATAGATGTCATACTTTTAATATCCCCTCATTTCAAAAATGCATCTCGCTGCACAATCCTTACATTTTAAACAACCGATTTCTTCCTTATGAGGAAAAAACAAATGTGTCAGAGGAGTGATTCCTCATCGCCGTCCAGTGGCGTAGTGACATAACGATGCCCGTTATGCCGACGCTAGATGCACACATATGGATTTTTGATGTTTTCTTTCAAAACTGGAGCACTTCTAATGGACTTGGATGAATAGTTAAGTGCACCATGCAAATTAATCTTCCTGTTCAGAGTTTGTGTTCTCATACACTCCATAATGATGTATTAGCCAGGGTGATGAATGATACTGATATCATAAGTGCCGACCTTGCACATTTTAGCAGGGGTAATTTGTTTATCTTACAGCCCTATGCTAAAGGACCAGAGCAAAGAAATCACTACAGTGCAATACTGTGATACCAACTGTATTCCAGAGTTATGTGTGAATTTTTAAAGGTCCTATGTATAGAATTTATAGGAAGTAGGAATTTATTGACAAATATGGTAGAAATTGAATATTTCATTAGTGTACAATCACCTGAAAAATGGAAAGAATTACCTTAGATTCTCCTGATAGGAGAATGTGTACATGTTTTCGATGGTTGGGGAAATCATAGGGGCAGTGGGGGGTGGGGGTCTCAGCAGGTCTCAGCAGCGAGTGCATAAAACTTTTTCCATACTGGACTTTGTGAGCATATGACTATTTGTTGGAGGCAGCATGCGTGCTAGGCCAGACCCTGTGTGTATCCAACTCACAAAAGTATTGGTAGAAAATAATCATTTGTTTGTTTTTGACCAACACGCCGCCTACATGGTCAGATTTGCTAGAGTGTGGTGTCAGTAATGGAAGAAAGTGTTTGTGATATTGTGGAAATTACTGTAATTTTATTTTGTTTAGTTACATTGAGAAGCTTAAGCCAGAAATTGATTCCGCAGTGTCTTCAGTAATGACCCTGGTACTTTTAAGGTTTGCAGTTAAAGATTTTTTTGTTGTTGTTTTTGTTGACATGTCATAATGTGAAAGTGTTGCTTTACTTTCCCTGATTATGGTAGTGACAAGTGTCCACTGCCTGGTCACTTCGTGTCACCCACTCCGCTAACAGCCACTACCCTCCGCCCTCCACCTCCCGCCCTCTCACCCTCACCCCATCCTCGGCCTTACCCCGAGCCTGGGAGCGGAATTCTGGGAACATTTTTCCATGTGAAATGCCGAGGTCCAGTCGAGGGGTGTGACGCCAGTGCATTGTTCCAGCGGCAAAAAAAGGAACCGCTTGTGATGAGGCCAATTCCTGTTGGTCTCAAAAAAACAGGCACTTTCTCACACCGACTTCCTTCCTCATTGGACAGCACAAAACAATCCCAGACCAACCAGCAAAGCGAAAAAGAAAGACAGAGAAGGAAAAAGAGCAGAAGGAGAGGCGAGCTTGTGTTTGAAGATGTATTCTGTGCAGGTTGTAGCGGGAAACACACACCGACTGTCTGCAATCTCCAGTATTCACCTGACTGTCAGGTCCTTTATCTGCTCTCACAGACCCCTGCAAAACATGCTAACCCTTATACACAGTGACAAACAGCTGGTCTTATCTTTACTGCCTGTGTGATTGTCATCACTTCAGTGCATCTCAATGCACTCTGAGTTTTACTGTCCCTGAATGTTTGCTGAAGAAAACAGGCAGTGATGGTGGATTGCAATCATGCTGTGAATGATACCTTTAGGAAAAACCTTTTGTGGAAGATTGAGAAAACAGAAACAGAATGAGGAAAAGCAAGTGAGGAGGGCAACTGATTGAGAGAGCAGGACTCAGGAAGCACCTGCCTGCGCGAAGGGCCGAGCATTTATCTGACCCCGCTCACATCAGGTGGTTTCCTTGTTTACGTTATCTCCCCGCAACTCCCTGTGGCCTGGCCACTATTGGCTGCCCCGGGCCACTCCTTTTTCCACCACATTCATTGATCTTAAGAGGGCTTGCCACTTCCCTGTTTCTCTTTTCCCACCAGAGTGACTGTACAGAGGAGAAACTTACCCTCCGCCACCCTGGAGCTCACTTGCAAACAGAGAGTGATCGGTTTAATAAGCTGAAAAACTCAAAAGCCCTGCTCGACCTCTCACCTCTGTCCTCACAACACAAACAAGGCAGCCTTGACGACCGCTTTCCTCTTCCTCCTCATGCCTATACTTGGGCTCAGTGAAAACAAGTAGGCTCATCAATTAGCCTGACTGATAACCTTGATCCTACTGTCCTCCATGTCACCTGTATTGCTCAACCCTTACCCAGCTGGCAAGATTTAAACACCAATCTGTCCGGGGGTCAGGGACTTTAAATGTTTTCATGTTTCTGGTAGTTCATTATTCCAGGAATCCTATTGAGACAGTGCTTTTCCTGCTGCAATGAAAACGCAGCAGTATTTTTAATAGTAAAGTTATTGAGTTGTACTGCTGCTGAGTGTTTCCTTTTTCCCCTGTTGATATAATTATGGTTAAATTGCTGCCTGGCATTCGTGGTAATGACTGCAGGTGGGCCGAGCACAGGTGCTCTCTGAAATTATAGTGCACATGAGATCCAGAAATGATTATCTGGGCTAAATACATATAATCAACCTCTGCAGATGCGCATCTAAACTGTTTTATCAAATGTTTATTCTCAGCAGGAGGCAGGGCTGAGCATTGTGGGAAACAGAGGCAGTGGAAACGGTCTGTTGTGTACAGTGGTGTTGTGGTTCCCTGCTTGGTTTCAGGGGTCGTACCCTCACTGCCCCGTCATGTTGGTGGAGATCTATTTGTCCTGGCAAGGCTTTAGCTGCTCTGACGTCACAGACTCTGATGGTCAGCCAAGTGACTCATTAAAGTAAGGACAACATCCATAATTTCATATCTCAATCAGCTGAGTTATGACTCAGTAAAACTGTTTGTTCTACCAAAGACTAATAGGCAAGAATGACGGGCGAAGGTTTGGTTCACAAGTGATGAAACACAATGAAATAAAAAAAGAAAAATTGCATATATTGCATGTTGCAATTTGTCCATGTATAGCAACAATGAGAAAGTTACACACAAAAACTAATAGAGTGCACTCAGTAGAGTGCAGATCTCCACCAAGCAAACTGAAAAGAACATTTGGATGTAACCCCTTTGTAATCACCAACATCTTGATTTGTAATTGTTATTTTTCTCAGTAAGTGTGACAGATTACAATTACATTTATAACAAACAATGCTAGTAGGTAAGCCTAGACTTAGCCTCACAGTTGTTGATTACTTGTGGCCCATGCTGGCTGATTAAAAGGAGCGAGGAAGCAGCAGTCAGTATAGGTCAGAGGTCAGCAAACTTTACTATCAAAACAGCCATATTTGGCCAAAGAAGAAAAAACAACATGTTTGGTGCCACAACACTTAAATTCTGTTTTCCTCAGAGACCTTTTTGGATTTGGTATAGCGTAAGGAGACTTGAGACTAAAAAATAGGAGGAAATTATTCCTTTAGCTGTAACATTCTTTTTACACAGCATTCTTACAGATTAATTTTGTTTGAGGATATGTGCACAATATTTGCACATGATGCTCAGTTATGGTGGTCCGCCTGGAGCGAAGCCCTCTGGATGGACATTTTCCTCTGCATGGCCTTTCAGTGGCCCTGCTTTCCGTACTATCTTGTTATCTCAGTAAGTGTTTCCTGCGAGCACCTCGCTCTTCTCTGGGACATGTGGTAGAGCTTGCGCCGTGTTACGTCCACGGGGTATTGTTCTCCCACAGTTCGACCATCGTAAATTAGCTGGAAACGATTTGTCAGACGTGAGATGGGGGGTTAGCCAGGAAAGGGAAAAAAACAACAACAAAATCAGGGCCATGATGTGGCCCCAGCAATGAACCATACACTGAACAGATATGGTAAATGTTTCTCTAATTGCTGCAATTCAGGCTATTAAAAAATACATTATCCAGAGTGCTTAACTATTGGATAACTGGAAGAAATTTTCTAATTTTACGCTTTACCCAGAATGCTTGATGCTATTTCTATTCCATGGTATTTCCATATTTATCATTTTATGTGACAAGCTGAGTTTGTTACATGTATGGACCACAGTACATGGACTAAATTATACATTTACTTCAAGCAAATGGCACAAGTGAGTAGTAATGAGTTACAGTAACACACAACTAAAAAAAGAGTATTTTTCTATGCTATTTATTTGAGTATATTTATATTTATTAATCTACTTTTTTACTTTGCCACGTTTGCCATTTATTTGTTACAATTAATCTGCTCTACAGTAAATGCCTCCTGAAAACAGAGATCTTCACTTTTAAAAACTCCTCCTCTAACCTCTGCAAGCACATTGAACTCTGTTGCACATAATGTGTGTGAAAATGTAGTTAGGTAGCTAAGAGGAGCTAAGTTCATTTTAAAAAGCATAAAAAGCACAATAGGCAACTTCTGCCGCTAGGGGGTCTCTCTCACATTAAAACAATAACAAAAGACATAGTTTAAAGTTACTGTAAATCAACAATAAATGTGTTCTGGGTTTGTCACACCACAGAAACATGTTTTATTCACCACCCAGATTCACCAAACCTGCAGAAACCCCAAGTACCCGAAGAAGATTAAACGTAACTTGTAGTCGGGATAGGTGCTTTTTACTTTTACTTGAGTAGGTTTCTCAAATGGTAGTTTTTACTTGAGTTATTATTTTGTGGGAGATTTTCAGCGCTCCACTAGGAAATGGACAATTTTGCCATTTTTTGTGAGGGGAACCACACAAATTTTCAGCCTTGTACAGAGGAAATGGTACATTTAAGAAATGCACATATTTGTGACAACCACTTCCATGTTGACTGAATGAAAAGTGTGTTTATTTGAATTTGCGAGAGGCACCACCCCTGTTTATTCCGCAGACTGATTCCTATTGACCATCAACATGACCCTCTTTAATGAGGGAATTCCTGAACATCAGAGGATGTCTCACACACATCCTGGCCCTTAATCAGCCCTCACCTATATCATCAAGGTCCCACAGCAGTGACCTATTCTAGGCCGAGCTGACGCATCCTTCTATACTCCCGGAAGGAACACGTGGTCTGTCCATACAGGGAGCGCACAGGCTGGCTACGCACAGTGTCGACTCCTTACGAAATGACCAAACCACCTCTGTTTGGCTGCAGCGGAGAATTCTTGAACTACAAAACTATGCCCTTCTGACCTCGCTGTGATTTTCTGTCAAGATCTACCCTGTACCATGTCCTCCGGGAATCCTACTGTCACAACCAATGTTCCCATGGATGTGAATGACCCCCGGGGAGGCGCAGATTGACAGAGAGCAGAGTGGGACCAGGAATTAAAGGTCTCTGAAGAGTCAAGAGGGTTGTCAGAGAAGCAAAAAGAAAAACATGCTGTAAAGTATGCCTACATCAGCATGCCTTTAGCTGTGACATGGGAACCCCACCACCCCAAACTATGCCTGTAGTCATTGCCCCCTGGACAGTGGAGGCCCTCTTTGCAGCTGGGTTCCCTCCCTGCTACCTCATGCCAGGCTGAGCTATGCTGGGAACCATCTGACGTTAAGCACACAACCTTGAGATTGGCCCTTGATACAGGCAGACCCTACACACTGCTTTTGATATAAAGCCAAAGAAGTAACTGTTTTATAAAATTGCTTTGATAAGGAAATGTTGCAAGGCGAGGGGAAAGGGACCCTGGCAGTCATCAGGAGCGTGAAAAATGACTGCGATTCAGTACGAAAACAACTTCCCTCACTGTAAAATAACAATATTCCTGCAAGTGTAGGGGAAATCAGAAGGAAGTTCCTCCCTTATAGGAGAGTGGATTGTTCTCCGGCTTTGATTGTTTATGCAAAGCTAAGCATGTTTGCTTTAAATTATGTCACAATGTATCACAGGAGTGTTTCCAGTTTAGTACAGGAACAAATACTGCATGCCTCATTTGGAATGACTGTGCATTTGTTTAACTCTGCATCTCTTCATTTCCTTATCAGCAAATATGAACCCTTAGGGAAATGGAAAAACGTTGCAAATTGAAGCTCATCACTGGAACAACTGACATACTTTATTTTGGATTCAGTAGTTTTTGGCTCTTTTCTTATTACTTCAGCTTTCACTGTTATTTTTCTGGGCAGTATTTTATTTGTAATGTCTCATAATTTTGATAAGATCTCGGAGTGAGTTGTTCTGTTTGGCTAGTGGTCTACAATACAAAAGCATTTCACCGCAATATCCTCAGTTTGGTCTCTCTCTGATGATTGCTGTCACTCTCTTCTGTCACAGTAAAAGCCAAAAATGTCGTAAAATAACACAAAAATTGTGATCATGGTCGAGAGTCTCAGTAAGTCCCCATATTTCTTCTTCATAGTGGAGATAGTCCAGACAAAGCAACTTTTGCTATTTAAGCTGTAATGTCCCATGTTGATCTTGATGGCACAAGATTGTCACCCACTGTTCCCTCCTGTCAGGCCTATTTTGTCCCATCATCAATCTCCTTAAAAAACTGTTACCATGGCACCCAGTATTCAGCAGGGGAGGATGGCAGGATGACAACATTAAAGCTGTCAATGTTTTGTGTGATGCTGGAAGCTCAACAAACATTTGTTGTGTCTCTTTACCTCTTTTGTGGCAGGTGTGTCTGTTGGAAAGACAAACAGTGCTGCTCACTTGGCTCAGAGCTCTGTGGACATCCCGAGTGTGTCAGGTGGATGTTTTATAAGCCTCAGATCTGACCAGATATCAGAAGTACCGCAGATGCAAAATCTAGGTACAGAACAGAATGCAAGGATGTTAAAGGGAAAATTTGCATTGGTTATTGTACAACTTTACAACTTTTGTTAAGAGATTAAAAGAACAGTTTGACATTTTGGGAAAAACACTAATATGCTTTCTTAAAGGACCAGTGTGCAGTATTTGGCGGCATCTAGCTGAGAGGTTGCAGATTGCAACCAACTGAATACTGCTCACCTCACCCACCCCTTCCATGTAGGACAAAACTCACAAAAAGTGAACGGACCTTTCTAGAGCCAGTGTTTAGCTTGTCTGTTCTGTCTGTAGAAACACGACAGCACATAATATATATGTACATCCACTATAATGGCTCATTCTAAGAAAACACAAAGATTCTCATTTTCAAGTAAAACATACTTATGAGTGTTATACTCAAAAACTAGTCCTTTACGTATTAAATGGGAACAATAAAACTGTCATGTCTGTACAATAAATATGGAGCTAACATTACAGCCAGCAGCCAGTTAGCTTAACTTAGCACAAAGACTGGAAACAAACAAAATCAACCTACCAGCACCTCTAAAGCTTTAACATGTTTATCTTTTTTGTTTAAGTCCTCAAAAAGATTACTCTATAGAGTACAGATGTTTCACCATGTTTCCAGTCTTTGTGCTAAGCTAAGCTAATGGGCTTTTGGCTCTCTAAAAGCATCTCTGATGCATTTCACTTTCTTGCTAAGTTAGATGAGGAGACTAATACACTCTGCATGTAAATTCTATATTTAGAGCCAAAAATCAGTTAGCACAAAACCTAAAAACAGGGGGAAACAGCTAGTTTTGGTCTGTTCTCTAAGATGTGCTATTAGGCAGATACTCACAACTTTGGAAAGAGCCAGGGTAGCTGTTTCCCCCTGTTTCGAATCTTTGTGCTAAGCTAAGTTAACTAGTTGCTAGCTGTAGCTTCTATGCATGTATAACAAGACACTGGATGCCAAATTTCTGCTCAGCCCTGCTTCCAATTTTGCCCAGTGGCTACTCACAATATTGCAGCAAAAAGTTCCCCTCCAGCCCAGAAACCATTTTCTCCATAGACCACTGTGGGCCAAGTGGGAACTCAATGGCAGGGCAGCTGAGAAACACTACTGCACATATTCAGTGGGCCTCATACCAGAAACTAAGACTACTGCACCAGGCAGTTTATTGGACTGAAAACGGTATCCAGCTCTAATAATACATCCATGGTAGCTTCATATTTACTGTACAAACAATGTTCGACAAACGACAAGGGATGGTGGTATAAATCTTTTTTATCAACCTCTCTGCAAGGAAGCTAAAAAACTTATTTCTCAAAGTGGTAAACAATTCTTGTTTTTTCATAATGGCAATAGTGGCATTTCATTTCCAAAGCACAGTCAGTGATCATGGGAGAAACAGATAAGCATCTGGGCCACATTCAGGCTGGTTCCTGTTTGTCCTATGGGAGAGAGTGACTCCTTATTGCATGCTGCTGCTGGTAAACCTATCAGGGCACAAAGGAGAATGGGACCCTCTGTAGACAACATGTCTCCTCTTCAGACAATAATGGCTCTCCTCTGAACAGGGGACAATGTGGGAATCTTGCCGGGGGACCCACCTTGCCTGCTGAGTATGCTGAATTGAAGTTTATAGGTGGGTTGTTACAAGTCTTTTAGAAGTCTTTAATTCATTTGATATTTTCATTATCCAAACTACAGGATATATTTGACATATGTTCATATTTAGCATTAAACAATGGTAAAAGACTGAGTAAAGAAAGCCTCACTTTGATGTCATGTCGCCATTAAAAGCAGCTGACATGAAACTCAGGGTTCCTGCTGTCGTTTTGTGTGTTACACAATTAAATCTGGAAATTGTGTCATTTCCCTTCCTAATCTACAC
>JAJHUR010081570.1:0-16356 GCA_027495735.1 Lutjanus campechanus | reverse complement strand
ATATATATATATATATATATATACACACACATATATATATATAGAGAGAGAGAGTCTTCTGTTAAAGATGTTCACTGGCTGCTCTTAAACTGATGCTGCAGTAACAATAAAAAATTAACCATACTACAGCATTACCATAGCTTTTGTGCTCTAGTTGTCTATGAGTGTTTCATGCCTGTGTGTTTCTTCAAAGATAAGCAACAAGCGCTGACAGAAGAGTGCAGTTAACATTTTGCGGTAAGTGTTAGAGTAATTTAACACTATAAAACTAGCCACGTTTCAGTTATGCATTGTAACAGCACATGATGCAAAGCCTATTGTGTTCATAGGTAAGCAGTGCAATGCTAACGCTTCTGTCAAGACAGTAGAAATGCTTGCTTGACAAAAGCATTAGGTGAACATGATAAGAAGCTTATACAAACAGCCAGGTAAGCACAGCTGACATCAGGCTCGCCTTGATGGTTCACAGTTGACAGCCTCACATATAAGTGTCACATAAAGTTTTTTATTACATGAAAAGAATAAAATATAAAAATACATGATTAGTGAATTTCTCTTTGTTTTTAGTACTGGATATGCTGTATTAAGATACAGTAATAATTGTAAAATAAATGTTGGTAATTCAAGTAACATTAGAGGCATTGTTGATACTCACAAGAAGGTATTTCTCCTGGCCGTAAACATAGCTTGTGCTGATGGCATAGTAGGATCTGTGTTCCTCTCGAATCATTTTTTGGCGCTGGGAGGAGAGAAGAGAAGAAACATCATATAAAAGCAGATTATTGTAAGCAGTAATAGGAAAATCTATTCAAGTCTATATTGATATGTTGTCATATTTCATTTGTTAACTTTCAACAGGGAGGATGGCCCTAGCGTTTACTTTAAACTATATCTGTAGTCATGTCTCCCCTAAAATATCTTATCACAGTGAGTGCTTGGTCTGGAGGCGGGGGTTTTCAACAGCACAGATGCTACTGAATAATTACAGAAATATTACAGGTATATTGGAGGAATAATACCACAGGAAGCAGTGTGCATTTATGATCATCTCACTCTTTCAAGACTACATGTTGCTTCTTCTCACTTTGACCATGAAGGAGACATTACTCTACAGAGGAAAATTGTTTGGAATTGAGCGGTTATAACACATAGTTAAGAGAATAGAGAATATTGTAGATACAAGACAAAACTGACAGAAGGGTGGGGATGAGAAGAAAAAAAATGATGATGGATGATGAATTACAAATCCATCTGTACTTCAGCACCACAGATGGCGCTGTGGATTTATCAATACACAGCAGAGTCAGGGTGCTGATATTTAAGAGCCATGGTCATGGCCACAGATTCTAAGTGTCACAAACCTCAGTCAGACAAAGGGTCAATGAGTCAGGACAATCAACTAACATATTCAACTAAGTAGCCCCTCTGATCCTGCACTTTCTCTGCTACTAGGGGGATGGAAAGTAGGGGTGGAAGGTTAACAATGGTGATGCATTTTAGTCGTTTTGCACACAAAGCTAACCCTAACCCATATCTGCAAGGGCAAAGTATGCATTAAAATGTGTCATCACTGGTGTTTATTTCCATTTACCATGAGGTTACTACCCAGGAAAGCTTGGAGGAAGCCGCTCTTGCCACTGCCAATGTCTCCAAAGACGTTACAGCGGAAGACACTGCGCTGGGTCTGCTTCTTCTGCAGGTCAATCTTCTTATCTCTTGTCACTGCAGGGGGCAAACCACACAGGGGCATCAGAGGATCAGTTTAGACTGCTGCAGTACACGACACATGTCAGCATCAACATTCAGATTGAACTGTTGCATCACCACTGTTATGACAGTATCACTGTTGAGTGAAATAGTTCAATGATAAATAAAGCAGCTTCCAAACAAAACAATAAGCTTATAACGATGAATAGTTCCCAAGGATTAGAATTTATAAATATATATGAGAACTTCAATGTGTTTTTTTTCTATACAAATCTACAGCTTACCTTGAATATAGGTAAGCTGTACCTATGTACATGTAGGAAAAGAAGGGATGATTTTATTCACCTGTAATTCCTGATGCTTGGGACTCCTGCTCAGCAATGATTGAGTAACCAAGGTAACCTAAATACTCCAGGCATCGCTGGACATCCAGGTAGGTTGTTAACCTGAATAAATATAGGTTGAAGGCAAAACAGATTAAACGGGAGATGTGTATACTTTTTTCAGATACCTCACACTGATGAATGTCAAAATGTTTTTTACATAACTCTTTTTCTTTTCAACAAAATAAGTGTTTAATTTTAGCTTAATCACAAAGCACCCATTCAAGAACTTTGTCTAAATGAAATACAGTCTGAGAAAGCAAAATTGTTACTTATATCTAGAAATACCTATTGAAAGGTTACATGAACAAGATTAAGGATCTGATCAAGCATTTCACTCCAACTTTTGTGTCCTTAACTATTTTTTGTTTTGTGCTTGTGCATAAGAAAGAGTCTGGTTATATGAACATTACATATTGGTGTAACACCTGCACAATTGCACAAAACCACAAATTTATTTAAACGTTAAATACATTTAATTGAATTTGTGGTTTGGCTTCACAGATTCATAAAAAATATTTATGATTTTAATATTTAAATTATTATACCACCATCAGGGCTAGGTTTTATTCTTAGCCCGAATGGTGGTATAAGTTTTTGTTTGGTGGAAAATAAGACAATCTATGGCATCTTTGCACCAGCTTTTCAGCCCATTCAGCTGTGTCCCCGTGTCAGACACAGCATCATTTAAGATGTCACCCCCACGGGGCTCTAAAAATTTTCATATTCTACACATAGTAGCTTTAACTTTATGGCCACTTACGTCCACTGGGAGAGATATCCTTGGTAGGTGATCCATCCCTGGTCATTAGTGCAAACTGTGTTATTGACATCTGGACCCCAGGGCATGTAGGGAAAAACATCAAACAAGTCGGCCAGCTCCTCTGGTGACAAGGCACAGTCGCGGTCCTGATAGACACAGAGGTTGGATGCTGTTCAAGATGGTGAACTACACCAAAATAAAGAAACATTTCAGATGGGATTTTGAAAAATAAATATAAACTGAAAGAACTGCCCTTGCTCAGTTGACTTCAAAAACCAAATTCACTTAAGCCAGTTTCTCATATGACCAGGAGTTGCTTTTTCACACATGTTGCACACAACATTTGTCAGACATGTTCTCACCTACTGGAAATACTCCCTTTGGTTTAGGCAACGGGTGGTGCCTGGGTAGAGCATGCAGGAGGCAGGACATGATGCAAAAATTGTGCTGCAGAGATCGCAGTGTTTACAGCACATAGAAGATGGCAGTCAAGGCTACGATTCCTCCACAGTTTCTGTTTTTGCATGGATATCAATACTGCATGAATTTGAATGTTTCCAGAACAACGTCCACACTCAGATGTTTGAATTTTTCAGGTTTTGCGCCAGTCTCACGATGGAAACATCATCAACACACCCACTGGCTTGATGTGAATTCTCCAGACAATGACCCACTCTGTTCACACAATCAGTACTATAATAAGGAGCTGGCAGACTAAAGTCCATTTAATGTCTAGTTTAACTCATGAGGACGTTTGCATTCTCATATATAGCTCCTCCAGGTAATCCTCCTTGAGAGGGTCGCATTGCATGTGTGAAAGCGACTTCTGTTTACTACCTGTCACTTATACCTGAGAAAACAAGCATGACACACACATTCATTCACAGTTGGACACTAATCCCGAGGACAGAAGGCAGATCTTGGCTCTAACAGCCACTTTCACTCTGACTTTCATTCTAACCTCACAGCTAATTTTGTCAATCCCTCCTCAGTGACAGGAACTTAAATCACACCTCAGCGGGTGGTCAACGTTGGCCGTGGCCATGTATTTTGGTGTTTGGTGCCTTGCTACGTACTGAGCAGCTTCTTGTAAGTGCATCACGAGGACAGAGGGTAAGGTAAATACAGAACCGGGTGAACAGGATTGTACCTTGTCATGTTTGTCAAAGACGCTCTGGAGGAAGAGGTAGGCATTGTGATTGAGCTCTGTGGTGCAGTCTGGAGGAACTTTCAGCCTAGAGAGAGGGAAAGATTGCAAAGTAAATGCTATAGTCAATGAGGACAAAACATATACACTTCTGAAAGAGTAGAGTAAGGTTAAATAAGAGGATTAATATTACAGTTTACTTACAAAAGTTGCTCAGAATAATAACTATAGCATTATGCATTATCTGTTGTTACACCTTCAATACTGAGACTCACGGGGGGAAGAGGTAGTCCTGATTTAACTCCAGGTCGTCATCGTATCCAAACCTCCTCAGCACGGTCCATGTTGTTTCATGGCGACCTCGCTGGATGAACAGAGTGTGGAGGAACAGGAAGCCTGGAGAAGAATATCACAACAATACACAGTCAGGGATAATGTGATGAGAGTTTTGTGAGTCGATAAACATGCAGACGAGGCCTACCTTTCAGAGTCAGTCCATTGTCACACACTCCATCGCTCAGATTCTTCCTCACCACATTTTTTACATCTTCCAAGGCCTGAGGCTCTAGCGGGGTGTTGAAGCATGTCCGCTGTGAGCCGTCAAGACAAAAGCATCATTGCTGTCAAAATGTGCAAAAAAGGTCCTGTGCAGATTGCTGTTTTGGTTAAATCCATTGTTAACTATGCCAGCTACGACAGTCACTTTACCTGGAAGAAGTTGAGCTCATTATCGTTGAGAATCCCGTCATTGTCCAAGTCAGACACCTTGAAGATTCGAGTCAGGGCTTTTACACAAAGTGGTTTCATCTGGAAATTAAAGCAAATCAAGTTTACAAACTAGTTTACCTCAAATTCAGTTCAAACACGTTTCGATGAAGATTGGAAAGCAGCTTCTGTTAATGCTCATATCAAATCTATAAACACATGCTTTAAACTGATGCATTATAAACAGTTAATGTTGACATAAGTGACACAGGTGGATTTAAATCAACATTACAAAAACACACCAGACATATGCACAAAATGTATGGATGCTAGTGGGACATTGTTTCATTGTATTTGACAATGCAGAAAGATTAAAACATTCTCAAAGAGGTAAAAGTTAAAATCAAGATCATTTTAAAACAAGTTTTCCTGGACCCTGAGCTTTTTCTGTTGAGCTTATATCAAGAGAAACACAATTACAGTAAAACTGAATGAGCACTTATAGTCCTCAGCTTGCTTTATGCCAAAAAAATGTATTGAATTGTTATCAAAGAAGATTCACAGACCAAGCACTGATCAATGGACAAGAGGGATGTTATCAAGCCTTCCATTAGAAAGGATAACTTACATATTAAAGGCTTAACAGCTCCTGCTTGAGAATATATGGGGGCCCTTAATTAAGTATGTTAAGGATTTAGGTGATCAACTAACATCTGAGGAAAAAGGGTTCGCAGTTTCTAACCTTGTAGGATTTTTATTTTTCCTCTAAATTGTTATTTTGCATCTAATGCAATTAAAATACTCCACTTAAATTACTAAAACCTGACTGTTGTTTGGGGTTTGTTTTTTTCCTCATTTTTCTATTTTGTTTTGTGTCAATGCAGCAATTTTATTTCTTTTTTTAAATTTATTTATTTTTTATTGACATTCAGTGACAAATATAGTATGTACATCTGCTTTAGTTATTAGTCACAGAATATCAGCCTGAATGTCCCATTTTTTTAGGACAAAAAGAACATAAAAAAGGAAAAACATAACAAGAACACTAACACAAAGGGAGTGAGATGCAGTTATTGCTACACACACAGTATATCATTTAAAATTAGTAGAGTCAAAGTCCGGCCTACGTGGCGTTATGTAGTCCATCCACTTCTTCCAACGTGAAACAAATAGGTCTCTCTTGTAATTCACATCTGCTGTTATTCTCTCCATCCTGTAAATGTCCATCATGATGTCCGTCCACATGTTCAAAGTTGGGCTTTCCCTTGAAAGCCATTTTTTTGTAAGGGCCTTTTTGCCTGCCACCAGCAAAATACTAAGCAAGTATTTGTCTCTCTTTGGCCATCTCTCAGGCATGAGTCCAAAAAATAAAATTTTAACCTCCAAAGGCAGGTGACTTCCAAAAATTTCTTGAATTGCAGTATGGATTTCCTTCCAATAAGTTTTAATAACATGACAATCCCAAAAAACATGATAATGATTTGCATTTGTATTTCCACAATTTCTCCAGCAAGCTGGGGTGTTATCTTCATATTGAGATTTTTGGCAAGGTGTAATAAAATATCTTATTAGGCTTTTCCAGCCAAACTCCCCAAATCTGTGAACTGCTACATTGCCATTGATATGCCCACATTGTTATCCACTCTTCTTCCGTTATATGTATTCCTCCCTCCATTTCCCATTTTGTTTTAATATATAGGGTTGAATGTGTTTTCATGTTTATAAGCCCTTTAATGTATATAGACCCGAGATAATACCTCTAGCCTTATTTGAACCATATGCCCTTTTGAATAGGTCTAACAGCTGTTTGCTTGGTTCTGCTACACATTTAATCTTGTCACTGACAAAATGTCTCATCTGTAAGTAACGATAGAAATCCTGCGGTTCCAGTGAATATTTCTCTCTAATCTTTTCAAAACTAAGCAGTGTACCTTCCTTCATTATCTTGCATAATGCTGTTCGTCCTTTATATGTCCAATCTTTGAATCTAGTATCTGATTTATTTGGAGCAAAATGTGTATCATATGCACACCACTTAAGGATTACTATATCATTTTCTAATTTGTATTCTGTTATTACTGTTCTCCAAATTTTAAGAGTTAACTTGATCCATGGGTTTTCTATATTTTTTATAAGGTCGCAGCAATTTTATTTCAAGTTTTACTGTATATTATATGAATGCAAAAGGCTGCATTTCACGTCGTTAAAAATTTAATTTTAAAAAATCTGTTTAAACTCAAATGTGACAAATAAAATTTCAGAGATGTGGACAAAAACATTCAAACACTGCATTAAATAACACTGCATTAAATAACACTGCATTAATAACACACAGTATATTTTTGCTCTTACGTCTTTCTTCTCTGGACAGTAGAGAGGGCCTGTGGGGTGCAGGACTGCCTTCTGGGCATAGTAGAACAGCTCTGAGATGTTCTTCAGGTTCTTTGCTGAACACTATAAACAACAAGAAAAAGAGGAGCAGAGTATAGTTATATAACTGTTTTTCAACACTACAGTGCACTACTATGCCCCCCTGTATAGGACAGCCCTGTAGTATATAAAAACCTTAATGTCTTTACAGTGTGGCACTACTTGACCTGTACACGTATAAGCAGTGACCCTTTGATCCTAACAGTGTCGGGGCAAAGTAGGGCTATCCCTGTTTACCTACCTACCTGTGTGTGTGTGTGTGTGTGTGCGACTGTATATACTGTACAAGGGTGTGTGGGTGTGTGAGCTAAGTCAGGCCCCGACAGGGTATTAACACACAGGATCTGTCTGAGCGACTTGCCTGGTCTAATTAACTAGCCTGAAGAAACACAGGCACTACCCTGTCAGGAGATAGTAGTCTGTGTTAAAGAGTAACACATAAGGAGAACAACAGGTTAATGTATACAAACTGTGACAACTATCAGTATAATTGACAGCATTGTAAGGCTGCAGACTTCCACAGTTGGGCTGTTCACAGTCACATTACTGATAACTTGACCCACTGCACAGGAGAAACACAGACACACCTGGAAGAGTAAAGGTTGTAAAGGGCATTACTTATAGATGTTACTGTAAATGGCAAGAAAAGATAGGAAGAGAAAATAAGTATAGGATTGTGAAGATGAGTAATTCGTGTTGATGACATATATTGCGTGAGACAAGAGATGTATTTCACTGAGTGGTTTCACATAAAACTAAAGTAAAATATGACAAATCTACCACAGACTGTGACTTTCTTGACTTCTAAAATGATGTTTCAAAGTGACAAGCAACATATGTGTGATTCGTGGCACAATTCAAACAGGATTGAAAAATTATTTTCCTTGCACCACAGTTCATATTTTTTCCAAAGTTAGGTCCCATGGGGCACAACAGAAGGGCCGTGACACCTTTTTATTGATCCAGTATTGAAAAAGACCAGTAATCCCTAATCCCTCCCTAAACTACGCACTGTCAAAGTGAGACCACTAAAAGTGCTTATTTCGCCACTGAAGATCCAGATAATAACATTAAGGAAGAGATCACTCCAGACAGACGTTTTTTAAAGAGTAAGACCCTTTTTGTTGAACCAAAAACAGGCGCTATATTGCTCTGTTCCAATTCTCTGACTCCATCCCCCTGGTCTACCACAGCCATGGTGGGTAAGTGTGTTGTGTTATTGTGTGATTTTTATTGTTTTAAAGGATTAAAAACTGACACAAAAAATTCACAAGACAGAAAAACATAGGAATATTAGGTCCAGGTTGGAAAATACATAAATTACACTTAAGCTCTTTATTGAGATTTTGAGGTTCATCAACTTAAGGGTCTACAACTGACTGATAAAGCCCATTAAAACCACTGTAGATAAACAAAAAATGTCTGATTGTTAACCTAAAAACAATGCTGTTCCTCTTGGCTCCAAAAAAGTTGGCAGTTTCCAGCCAACAGTTATTGTTTAACTGCTGATCTCTTTATATTCAGTTTAATGAGTCGACAACAGAAGAAGATATTGATTTCCATTTGTGTTTATGTCTCTTTTGACCTCATGCACCGACTGGACCACACATACGAGTCTTGTCTGCTGTCTGAATCAATAGCATTGCTACTGTATTACATGACTGTAGACATATTTGTCAGACAATTCAACAGAGCTGTCACCCTCTCACCTCAACACATGTCTCGATCTCACTGTACTGGTTCATAATGGGCAGAATGGTCTCCATACTGCTGTGCTCCACCAAGTCTGACTTGTTCCCGACCAGGATCAGAGGAACCCTGGACACACCAAAAACACAGACACAGAATTGTATTAATACTAATAAATTTAACAGATGTTACTTTGGGATCTACATTTTATTCAAAACAGTACTTTTCATCATATATTTTAGTATTTGACCTCCAAGAAAAGTAGTGACTCAATCACAAAATGTGGGTCTCTTGACTATTCTAAAAATAAATAAAGCATCATTAGGTAGCATAGCTTTCTCTTACACAGCCCCTCTTCTTAGAGAGGCTAACTTGGTTGACTCATTCAAAAATAAACTCAAAACACATCTATTTGCATCAGTCCTCAACCGCATTCAGTCAGCCCCAAGTAGTAAGTATTACACTAAATTTATCCAGTGCATATTCAGTTTTTCCCTAACTGCTTGGGGCGCCTGACTATACTGTATATATCTATACGTTTGTGTGCAGCCTCCTTGCTCTGACATCTCTCCGATGCATGTCTGCAGGTTCTGTTTGTGCTTGTGTGTGTATAAAAAATATTACAGAGTGAAAAATGTAATTTCCCCCAGGGGATTATTAAAGTGTGCCTTCTTCTGCAGCTGAAACTCTCCCTGCGAAATGCTGCTCTTCCAGCAAACATTTTCCACCATATTTTGTGACTAAAGGTCATCACTTTAAACACAAGCAAACAAATTCCACTCCTGGCCTCTTCCTACAGAAAATAGTCTTTTACAGACTTTCCACTGAGTTGATCGTTTGCTGTGACCTGCTCATGGACAAACAGAGAAACAGGTGCACCCCTCACTCCATATTTCATTGTCCAAAACAAAGAAAACTCTGGACTATTTTTATACAAGTTCACACCTGCTGTCCTTGTCTGTGTTCTCAGTAATGAGGGGGATCCAATGGCTGGTCACCTAAGAAAAACAAAGGTAGAGAAGATAAGAAAAACTGTAAGGATCACAAACTGATAGTCAAGTTACACTGTTCAACTGCTATAAAAACAAATTATGGAAATGCTAGCAGCAGAGTTGACTCACCTTTTCTATGGACTTCTTGTTGTTGACAGAGTAGACAATGCAAATCACATTTGCCTATGAGAGAGACAGACAGAGGCGTCCATTAGTCTTTTACCTGAACTCAGCACTTCTCTAATAGAAAAGCGTAATGTACTGACTGACCTTGGAGATCTCCTGAAACAACTGCTCATCTGTCTGCTCCGCCTCTGAAGAAGAAAGACAAGTGAACTACAGTTAAAACCAGGAAAGTGCGCTTCTTTTCTGACATTTTTTCAGTCATTGCAAAGTCAAACAAAGAACTGTGACATGCTTAAAGTACCTGAGTAGTCCACAATGTGTGTGGGGACTCTCTCCGGTGTGACGTCTGCAGGTATGGTGATTTCCTCAGCTCGGTAGGGAACCTAGAGTGAACACGACTTGGCATCACTTACATATTTGCAACTGGTTACAGGCCTTCAACAATACCCTAAAATCAGTGTTAAATGCCACTATGTCAAGTATTTATTAAGTTGGATGCATCACCATCAAGGTTTTCAACATAATAACATAATAATTATTTATTCATACCACATCTGGGAACTCCTCGCTGACCAGGGACATGATGAGAGACGTCTTGCCCACTTTGGCTGTCAAGAGAGGAAGAGACAAGAGGAATCTGAGTACAGATCAAACTGATTCTTTGTTAGATCTTAGCATACATTCATTACAATTCATATTAATATTTTAGCTGTAAGAACATAATTTATTATTTAACATGAAATTAATGGGCAGTGAGCTCCCTGAGCTACTTAGTAGAGCAGCAATGATTGGTCGATTGAAAGACAATTAGTTGCAACTATTTTATGGGCAAACATGTCAAACATGTGCTGTTTCAGCTTCTTAAATATAAGGTTTGTCATTTATTAGAGTAAATGAAGAGTCTTTGGGTTTCAGACTATTTTCTGGACAAGAGATACACTTTGGGCTCAAGGAAATTGTAATGAACATTTTTTAAACTTTTTTTAGACTAAACAATTAATTGTGAAAATAATAGGTGTGTAAGATCTGTGAATTGCAGCTTTTATTTTGGTTCTTGTTTGTTAAAATTACCGCCCTTCTCCCTGACTTTCTATGACCTTCAACAAACTACAAACTTTATTGCTAACTTTGCTGTTAATAATCTTTAAACAACCTAATACCCAAAACAGCTGGACTCCCTGTGGGGAAGTATCCAGTGTGGAAACTAAAATCCTCTTCCTGTCTGGAGTTCACCTCCCTAAACGCCATAATATTCCAGGAATTCAATGACAAGAGAAAAGGACAGAAAAACAAAGAATCTATTTCTCCGGCTTTGCTGCTATATGGTGTATCTCTGCAGACTACAGTGATGTCTGTAGTGTGTCATACATAGTTCCCAGTAAATTACTGGAAAACTCAAACAGGCACTGCTAGTAATTTTCAGTATTCACACATGCAATTTAATTCAAGAACATTTCAGTCTGGCACCTCTTGCACCTTTAATTAACACCTGAAAGTGCCATTTCCTGCCATACAGCATTACCAGTGAGGCTATTCTTTTACTACAGTTAAATCTCTTTATATTGTGCACTATTATATATAAGATGATGTGAGTGACAGGTGGAATTTTGTCTTTGAGTGTAGATAATACATTTATTTCTCTGGTCTCCTCCTGCCCTCCCTGAGTCTGCACTGTCAAAAGGACATAACCCTTTACATGCTTGTCTCTGAAATGTTATTGCTTGCATTCACAACACAATCATGCAGGCGTTTCGCCTGAAATGTTACTGGATATTGAGGTGGGAAATTGAAGGTACAGATTTCCCTTCACACTGACCCCTGCCCCTTTTTCACACATAACCGCCATGTTGGAAATGTTTACTTTTATGTTTTTTATATTCTGTCACTGTTACTGTTCTGTCAAAGTAGAGACATGAACATCAATTTAAAGTGAGTAAGAATTTCTAGTCTATATGTGCAACATGAAATGAAATCACTGAGGTTATTTGTGTAATGGGAAAAGAAAACACCTACCCATTGTTCAAAAAGCTAGAGCAAATACAGGACGCTCGTATTTATTTCGTTTTGTTTTTTCAGCTGAAATGAGCACAGACACCATCATCATGAGACCCTTGTGTGGTTGTCTTTCAGCATCACATGCCCAGCAGTAGCATCAGTGCAGAGACGGTGAACACTAACTAAAGGCTGACGCTGCAGACAAACACTGCTGACCAACAAACACACTGCAGGTTAAATTACAGCTTTACTTACGCTCTCCCACTAGTAATATCCTCACGTCCTTGCGCATCCTCTCCAGCGTCGGTAGACTCGGTGAAGTGGTATGTGTGAAACATTTATGCTCCTGTCTGGATGAAGGGTACAGCAGCCAGCTCTCCTCGGCCTGGCTCGCCTGCTAACAGCTACGTTCGCATTTCAGCTCCGGTCAACGTCGGTTCTAAACAGACGGTACACCGTTAAATATGTGAACAAACAAATAAGATATCCGAGTCAGTAACGGGGTGTTTTACTATATTCCACCTGCCAGGCTCAATCAGTCACACTGTGCTGCTGCGGTGGCTGCTGCTGCTGTGTTCAGCCTGCTAATCTACACACAAACTTGACTGTCACAACAGTATTAGCGGCGTTAGCAAGCGTGCTCTCTGCCACGCCCCTCCCATTCAGCTGACTGTAAGGCCGAGCAAAGATCGTATATTGTTAAAGCAATCACTTAAAAGTTGCCAATGTACCCAAACACTCGTCCCGCAGCTTTTTCAGTCTTTTGAAGTAAGAGATACAATGAGAAGTTCTGACTTGAAATACAGGCCTAAATCTAAATGTTTTTCAGATGTAGCTCCTTTGGTTAGCCCGGTGACATTTCTGGTATTGGGAGAATGGTGCAGAGTGAGACGTCTTCTCTTTTTCTACCAGCTCGACTTGTCAACACGCGCCACCGAACAGACAAGAAAACCCTTGGAGACTTGTAATCTGAAATGTAACTAGTAACTAAAGCTGTTTGACAAATGTAGCTGAGTAGGCTATAGTGTTTGAGTAGAACTATTAAGCTGCACAAAACAGAAATACTCAAGTAATGTACGAGTGCCAGGAATTTGCAATTAGGTACAGTACTTGAGTAAATCTACTTCGTTACATTCTACCCATAAAAAGTAGCAATATCAAAATTTGAAAACACGTTACATTATTGAATTAATGTTTCATGTAGCTAATGTGCTGCTAGAAGTGTTTAAATAAAACTTAAAACGAGAAAAAAGATATGTTTTTAATCAATAATGATTGATTCTTAACATTTCCTACTATCAGTTAAGGAAAATGCACAAAATTTGCAATCCCATTGGGGGTGCAAGATTACTGACAGGCAAAGATAGGTATGGCAGGAAGATTTTCATCTAATTAACACCACAAGGTGCCATTTCTGCAATATAGAGCCTCTAGTCATGACCAGTGAAGCTGCTCTTTCACTACAAAACTCAGTTAATATTGCTCTATTATGTATAAAATTATTAATTTTTCATTGTGTTTTGTTCTTTCAGCAGTGAGTGACAAATTAAATCTTGTCTCAGTGTGTACATATTACATGTATTTCTCCGGTGTCTGTCTGTCCTCCCTGAGGATGGTTTCAACTGGACACGAGGGTGTAATGTAACTAGTAATTGAAGCTATTTTACAAACATAGTGGAGTAGGCTACAATATTTGTGTCTGAATTTTAAAAGTCCTTCATAATTTAACTTAAGTATAAAAGTAAAAAGTCCTAAAAGTATCAAAAAATAAAAGTAGAGGCAGCAGAAGGCCCCCTGTCATCATAACTTGGCATATATTATGTTATTATTACCATAACATTACTATTAATGTTGTAGTTTGTTGAACTGGAGCTAATTTTAACTACCATATTACTTTGTATACTTCACTGTCAGATAAATGAAGTGGAGTGAAAAGTACCTTGTGAAATGTAGTTGACTAGAAGTGTAAGATAGCTTCAAATGAAAATACAAGTATAGGCACATCAAAATTGTAGTTCACTGAAGAAAAATAACAGCTGCAACCAGATATAGCACTAAGTCGGCTGGTATATACTTGTAAGATGTATTGAGAACAATTCTATTTAGAGAAATGCATCATGTAAACACAACATTAATGTAAATTATAAAGGCCTAGAAAAGGGCCCCAAAACTAGATAGGGCCTCAAGATTAAATATCATGGTGTTGCCTTTTACCTCAGGTGTGCTTAACAGTACATAAACTAACTGCTCCATGGTAGAGTGCAATACATCCCTATGGTATACTGTTTGTTACCAAAGAGGAATATAGTGGATGTATGTACATAAGTGTGTATATATATATATACATATGGGTAAATTGGTGAAATACTCAAAGCAGAAATCAATTGTGTATAAAATTTATTAAAAGTATGAGTGTTTCACAGAACTACAGTTGAAATGAAACATTGAGTGAAAAAGACAAACCTAATCTTTTCAAAATGTGCAAATTGACTTAAACAGATAACATAACATACAAAATAACTACAAAAAAGCAAATTATGCCTTGTTTTTAATAAATACAGCATTTGCCTCCAGTGTATTCACAATGTATTACAAATAATTCTTTCATGGGTCATTGTATCAATGACAATAAATTCAAGTGATACTGCTTCTCCAAGGTCTCACACTGTACTCTTTTGGAGGTAAAGCTGTCAGTCGGTTATGTCCCAAAAAGAGACTTATTGCATCTTGATCTCCTACAAACCAGCAGCTGGTCATTTCCCTCTTCTCAAGTTGGCTTCATCTACAGTAACAGCATAAAGAGCAGAAGAGTTAAGCATGGATCACAAATGGACCTCATGGTTATGCCATCAGATAAACACAAGGACATTAGCTGCACTGTATCAGGTGTAGCAACAGTATCTTACTGGCATAGTCCTCTGGGGTCATGGGTTGAGAGATGACCTGTCTGATGGCCTCCAGCCACTCTTTCTGCTCCTGCTCCTGCTCACACATAAACACAAACTGCCTGTCTGGAGTCTGCAGCGTGATGCTACAGTGCCACCGGCCTCCCTTTGAGCTCTTACCGCTGCTCCCTGAAACAGAGTAACTGTGGCTCTCTGTACCAATGAAGACAGCACCCAGCTCTGTGGCATCCTAACAGTGACAACAAAAGAAAAGCATGACTATAATCAACTATGAACTATGATTTACTGAAGCCTGGAAATGTTGTCCACTTCCAAAATAATGTAATTTATTTGAATGCATAATCATTTGCACACACACACACACACACACACACACATATATATATATATATAATAGTCAAATAGCAGCTATTTGGCTATTTACACCCATGTGGTTAATTTTAGGTTTACACAGTCACTTTTCACATACACAAACACACACGTGATATATAATATATGTTAATTACCAGGGGATTTTTAAAATATAGAAGCTTTCTGTTCACTGAACACAGTGTGAACCATCTCTTTTTGAATGGCTCCCGTTGCTGAAAACACAGAAACATACACAGACAAAGGTTCACAGAGACAGAGAGAGAGAAACAAATAGAAGACAATGAATCAAATTAATTTGGCAGCTGTATCAAAGGTAAATAAATCCAATTAATTTGTGCAAAAAATTTAGATAGTTGACAGACCGTCGGGCCAGTTTTCTCCATGTACCCCTCCTTCAGGCATTGTGTTGTTATCTGAGGTATTAGCTGTGCAAAGAAACACGGGTGACACTGACCAAAAGTTGCAGTTTGACACTTTAAAGGGAAAGTTTTGATTTTTTTAAGTGGTGTTTGTACTTATCCATAGTGAGTGTATTGCCAGCAGTAGATAATGATTGGCTTGCCCCCAGTTTGGAGAAGCAGAGAGGAGTACCAGAAAGCTTAGTAATGTGCTTGTGGACAGGGTCAGTAGCAAAACATATTATAGTCATTCCAAAAAATCAATATCAGTTTAAATGAATGCTATATTTAGAATATTTTCACCACTTTACTTTGCCATCAGACAGCCTTTTCTGGCAGGAAAGTGCCATTAAGTAAGCCAAATATCACTCTCTCCAAAACCACCAGACTCCTGTGGCTACAACAGCCATTTTAACTTGCAAGGTTTGTGTGGATACACAAAAGTCACACAATAATACAAACTGGCAGATCAAGGCAGCAGTAGAACCACACCTCCCATGTTCTGCAAGGTAAATATTTGTAAAGTTAAGGTGAAGTTTTTGTCTAAGGAGTTGGGTTGCTTCGGAGTGAGCAATACAAAAGCTTATATAACTGTGGTTTCCTGTCAGAGAAGGCTGCCTGACGTCAAGGCAATGGAGTGAAAATATTCTAAATGTTGCATACACATAAACACATCTTTTTTTTTTAGGTGGGCCTTTTTTGAGGTGGCTAAAATATTATTTGCTGCTGACTGTGTCCACAGA